>JAYMFT010031367.1:0-15982 GCA_038088735.1 Panulirus argus
TATATATATATATATATATATATATATATATATATATATATATATATATATATATATATATATAGCAAAGAGACTGTGTCAAGTGTATCAGCATTCAAGTTAAAGCAGACTATAAGCTACTATTTCTTTTTCTTTTAAACCTGTAGGGCTCTGGTCACAGACTAAAGTTCTGATCGAGGCCAGGCAGCAAATGGAACAATAAAAAGGCTAAAGAGACACAGAAGTAAGAAGAGACGAGGCAAAATATCTTTCAAGATCTGGAGGACGTGGATGTCCCGTCTTTCGCAGAGGATCAGGTAGCAGGTGTCAGGCAAGACATGAGGGGGTAACGCTCCAAAAGTTTAGCAGTGTGGGGCAACGGACGGCCCACTACTGAACTGCCAGGGGATACAAAAGTGATTATGTGACCCAGTGGGTGGCAGAGTAGCACGGTATCTAGTTAATGGCAGGGGCTCACAAGCAGCCATTTCTCGGAGTCAGAAACCGGAGTCTACAGACGAAAGAAAATGAGCAATGTCGTGTAGGACAAGTGGGTCGAGTTCTGACGTCAGACAGAAAGACCTAGGAAGTCCGACTGCTCTGGACTCACCTGTGTTCATTGAGTATGTAGGGTTAGAACCTCCCCAGACGTGGCACTACAATCGCAGCAGCAACTGTGCAGGAGAGGACTGAAACAGGATTACCAGTTTCTTAAATGCCGGCTAAACTATATGTGTTATGTAGGGGAGTCCATGCCAGACGAGATGTTACGGTGACAGCAAGTATGATTACTGCGCACGGCGGTGGAATTACAGAACCTTCGAAGGATTTGGAAATGTTATGAGAAGTTATAGGGAAGAGCATGATTAGACAGACTGAAGGAGAAGAGCAAAATGAGGGGAACTTGCAAACCACATCCCGATGCCACGGTTGTCTGAAGCTTCTGATATACTAAGTACGACGACACATAATTCCCTCAAGCCTCCCCAAAGATGCTGATGATCACAGAAAATTAAGGGACTCGTGTTGCTTGGGGAACTGGCAGTTGAGAAGAAATTCCAAGACTGTGGGAAAAAAAAAAACGGTAGGGCTAAAACCGTCACCTTTCTTTGGAACAGGGTGTACCTACGTGTGTTTCCAGGGCGAAAGACTTATGGTGTTCAGCAGAACAGACGAGCAAGGAAGGGCGCAAGTTCAGAAGGTTCCTCTGAACCACGAAGTACGCCATCTGGTTCATACGCCTGGGTCATGTCCGGAGACAGACGCGCTTTTTGAACGATACAGAAAGAATAGAAGGATAATAAAATTAGGAAGACGTGCGTCAATGGATGAGTGAATATTAGAGTCGTCCATGGTTGAATTAGAGAGAGCAACCGTACGGAAAAGAGTTGCTGTTTCATTACAAGAGACATCTACAGTATCATCAGAATGTAACAGCAAAGGAAAGGAGGTTTGATCCAACAGTGTGTCAAGAGGAGCTGCTAACGCCTCCCGGACAACATGTTTGCGATGATTTCGAGGACAGACGTGAGGCGAATGTGAGTGGGTGGAAGGAGAGTCCTTCCACGTCCCTTGCCCGGATGGCAACAGAAAACGAATGGTTGAACGGTGGATTGGGAAAAGGGAGAGTCTTTAGAGGCAGAGGGGATGTATACGTCCATTCCTCCGGCAACAACCACTGCAACATGATCGGCAGAGATAAAAGCATTACCCGAGGTCAGGCAGTAACCTTCCCAGGCAAAGTCTAAAAGGAATTTCGTTTAGTTACTCACTTAGCGCCATGAGAATGCCGATACTTAAGAGTGGCAGACGGGTGGAAGAGGTTGGGGTTATTAAGTTCACATTTTCAAGGGTGTGGTTCTGAATAACCCTACCGGAAGCGAAAATGTGCACTGGACTCTAGGTGGGGGAAAAAACAGATCCAGAGTGCTGGGAGAGAGGTCGTGACGGTCTGGAGTATAGGGCAGGGCGGCTGATAATTTGCGACAGATCATTAACAGCAGAAAACGTGAACGCTTAATCCTTCCCTCGATTACCTGTCGTGTGCTCTGAGATCTGCTAATTACGGGACCTCAGCTGGAAGATGATAAAATATCACTTGGTTTTTAAGTAACCAAAAACATCCGGGAAATATCTGTTACTTATTACTTAATTTTCTTTACTTTAACGTAATGATGACCTGAGTTGTAAAAACGGCGCCACGTTCCCTGATGGTCGTAACCCTGTGACTTATACGCGCTACGGTACCTCCAGTGACTTGCATGGGGCTACAGTACCTTCAGTGACTTATATGGGGCTACAGTTCCTCTAGTGACTTACATGGGGCTACAGTACCTCCAGTGACTTATATGTAGCTACAGTAACTCCGGCGGCTTACTTAACTAGAGCTATTACGAACATCCCTGCCACACTGCTGGTGATAGGAGCCGTGAGGCTCACGTGAGGTCCTAAGGACCGGGCTGGGGTCACGGACCTCCCTGCCACATACAATGACCTCTCACAGGGAGCCACACACACCTGGAAGTCTGCCTCGTGCAAGCTACCTTGGAAGTGCGTCTCCGCACGTCATCTATGAGGGTTGTGTGTTGGGTCCCCCGTCTTGTGTCTGGTTGTACTGACCTCCTGTGGACGGACATGTTGACCCTGTGTCCGGCTGGCAGGATGACGGTGAGGTCCATGGTGCCCTCCAGCAGGTCGGCGGGCGTGTCCTCGGTCACATGTCGCGAGGGCATGGCCGACGTGGAGGCGAACTGCCGCAGTGGTGGCGGCGACATGATGCGCTCCGCCCACGACACCCTGCAGGCCAGGAGAGACGGGCGTTAGTAGGGTACACGACACACACACACACACACACTCACACCAGTACTCCCTCTATGAGTATATGTACAGCCAAGATAATATACATCAGTAATTTGTATCCTGCACATACAGAATAAAAACACGTCATACGCTAAGATTACAATACACAGCTAGTATACCATTGCTTCTCTCCTGTATGCACTCAGCAACTACACCCCATATGTAAGGAAGAACAGACGTCAAATACCATAATAATAACATATACACCTCCCGCTGTCCACACCCTACATACAGTAACTACGGCCCCGTCACCAGAGGGCAGGCGTCACACGTTACGAGACACACACACACGTCTGTCTGTCTCACGTGTAAACATCCGCAAGCGTCACACCCTGGGCACGGAAAGTATACTGCACAGTCAGTATGACACGGATCCTGCCTCAGTATCATGGCTGCAAAGAGTACAGTCAGCCCGGAACACACGGGGACTGACTGGCAGGCCAGGAAGCTCCCGCAGGATCTTAAATGACGTGGGACGAGCGGTTGTCTGGGGAGGTGGGTTACGGCCACTGGCGGTCAGGTCAGGAATCGCCAGGTCCCGCCACTTGATCACCGTCCCGCCACTTGCCCATCGTCACGCCACTTAACCAGCCACACAATAAGGACTTGCGGTGCGGTCAAACACAGCAATCATCGTTTATACACAACTGGGAAACCGTCATCAATGCAAAAAGATGGAAAAATGGGACAACTCAACTGGCCTTTAAGTGTAATTTAAGGTTACGTACGCTGAATAACGGTACAGTTACCAGAGACAGAAGACGTCAGACTGCGTGAAGGAACCTGTCAAGAACCCCAGAACTATACCTGTATCGAAATAATGCTTCACACATACAACCGAGGAATCATATATACATATATATATATATGAACCAACAGAGAGTTAACACTGAGTCATTAATGGCGAAGAAACCCTCTGCTACATCTTGAAAATATTCGCAATGTCACTTCAGAAACTGAACACAGCTAAATATCTTTACGAGTAAAGTAAGGTACACGTGCATTATAGATAAGGTTAGGAAGCGTATGTTAAGTACCTTATTTCTCGTGCCGAAGTAAATAAGAAGTGCAGAAGTCACGACAGTGGAGCCGTCACAATCATTCCATTTGGTTCAAACACAAAAATCTCCAGGAACGCGCGCGCGCGTGTGTGTGTGTGTGTGTGTGTGTGTAGAAGGCTCTGGCATCCATGCTACCATTCCACAAACAGAGGTCATCATCATCATCATCATCAGTAAGTGATCTTCATACAACTCTAAGCAGATTTCACCAGGGAGGGACACACACACACACACACACACACACAGAGGCTGCCTGACAGTACTTCACCAGCCACTGTAGTGAGACATCACCAACACACCCTCTACCAAACTGGTGATGGCTTCTTGCAGCAGGTACCGATGCCTATCGTACCGATCCTACGCCTCTGGTTTACCAAGAAGTTCTGCGTTTTTTGTTAACTCCAAGCAAGAGACAGGCAGAGTGATGTGAACAGTTAGTTACACCGCGCACTCTTGACAGTGTGTACTGGACATCAGCGTGAGAGAAGAGAGTCCCTTAGGGTGTGTGTTTCTAGATGTATGTACGTGTTCTACATGCCAATGAGTGTGCTTATGTACGTATGTTTGCGTTCTGTGTGTGTGCATGCGTGCTAATACCTCGCCATCTACCCAAGACCTTGCTAATACCTTGGCATCTTCCGAAGGAAGGTAATTGCGGTAATTGTACCATTCATGTCGTGTACTTTGTCTTGGGTATACGTGTACACAAACATACGTGTTTACCTATACGTAACAAAAGCAAACACTAGCTCTTTATGTACACAAGAAACATTCGGTTCTCAATCCGTTCCCCGAATTCCTTGCTTAATGTGATCTAAATGCGTTCCACGACCAAGGGACGTGTTTATGACGACATTCGTCCACTGCCCCGGGGCGACCGTAGGCAAGAACGACAACAAGAACCACCCAACCCTTGATATCCACGATAATTCTCGTGACGAAGTAAAAAGTCCATTCTTCTTCCCACCGCATCTGACAAGGGTTGCGTCACCCGTCACACACACACACACACGCAGGCTTGCGTCACAGCTGTTTAATTCAACACGACATCATTAGCTTCATTACAGGCCTGAGCAACGGCAGGCCTGAACCACGGCATGACTGAGCCACGCCAAGCCCGAGCCACGGCAAGTCTGAACCACGAGACAGGAGTCCATTGCCGGCCTCGTCATGGCCACGACCCACGAACGCTGGTGACGGCTGGGCCGACAGAGGACAAGCGGTGCCACAACACTGACTCATCAGTTTAAAACCCACAAGACTATAGGGGGATGCCCAACGCCTCCGCCCGTCCCTCCCTCCCTTCCAGCGGTGCACGTCTGACCACAAGGCCCACCACTGCCAGCGACGCCATCACGCCGTCCGTGACTGTTTCGCTTGGACAGAGCGGCGGCACTGACGGGTAATAATGTGGATGGTGGCAAGACATAAAAGAGGGGAGTCGTATCATATATACTGCTATAAAAATCAGTTACAGCAGCACTGCATGGCTCTGTTTGTGGTAACAGGAAGGTGTTACAACAGTACTGTTGGTCTCCTGGTAGCCTTAACCATATTAGTCCCAAAGGATGTCATTACAACCTTTAAAAATTTGCAAAATTTCTCAACAAGACCCAAACATATCTCCGTCAGATCTCAAACACCAGTAGAAGATCAACAGCAGGTAAGGTATGGTAAGGTAAGGTAAGGTAAGGTAAGGTAAGGTAAGGTAGAGAACGACTTTCCTTACCTAACTTCATTCATTATCATATTCTCAAAGTATAAGTAAGGATATATATATATATATATATATATATATATATATATATATATATATATATATATATATAGAGAGAGAGAGAGAGAGAGAGAGAGAGAGAGAGAGAGGAAATTGGTTTGTGGAGGGAAGGTGTTGTGTCTAGCACGGGTGAAGGCAGTGCTAACCTCCCCCTGCCTGAACCGTCCACACTCGCTTGTCCTTCAATGTCAAACTCATGTACGGAACGCCACGTGGGACATGGCCATAAGCCAGCCAGCCTCACTCTGGTCTGTCACCCAGGTGATGGACCACTTTGACACAGGCGACGGCAGACCACTGTGTCACGGATGATGGTCCAGTGTGCCACACGTGATGGGCGAACCAGCGTGGAATAAGTGAGACTAAGTAACGACAGGTGGCGGACGGGTATGACACAGATGATGGTCCAGTGTGACATGTGTGGTCGGAGGACCAGTGTGGTACAAATGAGACACAGGCGTGACAGGTGATGGACCCAGTGTGACACAGGTGGGGGGGGGGGGTTGGTGCCGGGGCACCGGGAATCTCTGTGCATCTTTATACGTACCATTAATGACTTGTTTACTATCTCATATCCCCGTGCCTCCACTACGTACAGACAACAATACTGGCCAAAGGTAATCCTCCGAGCGACTTGGTGAGCCTTAATTAAGAGGTTCTGTTCAAGTCATGACACACGTCTGAGGTGGATCAATCTTTCCCCTAAACCGAAACTTGCCAATCACCGAGCATGTGCTTTTATCATGTCCAGCGTAAGTACTCCCTTAACACTACCCTTAAAGTAATAACAATAATAATAATAATAATAATAATAATAATAATAATAATAATAATAATAAAATCATCGCTAATTTCACTTCAACCTTATTTCGAGTATGATAAAAAAAGTTGCCAGTATCAAGTTATCTATGTCATATTTAGGCTCTCCAGTCTGTTCGTCCGTCCTTGGTGTACAGGCACGGCGAGGAAGATGCCAGACGCCGATGACAACCCCTCTACACAAATGTCAGTAATTCAATCCATTTCCCAAGCAGGATGCAAACTGCTGGCCGCTGGGGTAAAACATCTGCGAGAAAATTTTTCGCACTGGAGCAGTACGGCTGTGCCGGTAACACTGGATGTATGGAGAGTAAAATTGGCGGAGTGAATAATTATACCACTGAACAATGCCATCCGCCGTTTAGGGTGTGGCGACCATGGAAGGATTGGTGGCTATGGGAGAGGATTTGGTGGCAAGATCGGGAGACTGATGGCGGTCAGGGAGGGCGTGGTCGCCGTGGTGGGAGGGCGTGGCGATGAGGGTGAGGTGGGGTGTAGTAGCCCTCCGAATAGCCGAGTAGACGAGGGCCCGGAAGGCCCGAATCTGCTAATTTTCTTTAATTCGTATTCCGCACTTTACCGACCCACAAGACGCAAATTGCCCACACCACGGTAACATGGTCGGTAGAGCGTTCGCCTTCCGGCCCAAATTCCGACATTGGATCCCGGGCTGGAACGCTTCGCGAGAATCGATGTGGATACAAGACGCAAACCACATGATGGTGTTGGTTGCACATCACGGGTCGATGTTTACTCTGCCCCTCAAGGCTGTGAGTGAATGCAGCATCACAATAACCCTCCCTTGCCTCATTATTCGACCGTCTCAATGACAACCTTCGCCGGCCGCTTCTTGCAGCGGCTGACACAACATTGGCACGTCCTATTTCAAGCCCTGTCTGTACCTGTCTACAGCACCCCAGTGGTCTGCCTCCAGACCCCAGGTAGGGCTGTGTCCCAGTGGTTGGCCTCCCGACCCTAGGTGGGGTTGTACCCCAGTGATCCGTCCACAAACCCCAGGTGCGCAGCTCCATACAACCAACCAACACACACACACACTTCTCCGGCAAATCGCTCCAATTCCCGGAAAAGTTACCAGTTATAACTTGGTGGGGGTTGCCTCGTCATCTGCGGGTCAGTCAATGGTGCGTGTGTCACCCGTGGCCAGTGGGAGGGTGGGTGCGGGGCCCTAGCTGGCTAGTGGGAAGGTGGGTGCGAGGCCCCATCTGGCCTGTGGGAGAGGATGGGTGCGGGGCCCCAGCTGGCCAATGGGAGGGTGGGTGCGAGGCCCCAGCTGGCCGAAGGGAGGGTGGGTGCGAGGCACCAGCTGGCCAGTGGGAGGGTGGGCACAGGGCCCCAGCTGGCCAGAGGCGCGCCTTCGCTGGGCCTGTCACCCGACACCCACAGGAACACGAACAGGCCAAATCTTACCAACCCAACAAGCCTGACACAGATCATTGCCAATTCCGGCGACATTATAATAATCACCCCAGTGACCTTTAACCATTTAATGACCAGCGCACACAGCTGGTGACCTCTGCCGCACTCCCGGCCAGCACCAGCACACCACAACTGCCCAGAGAGAGACTTCTACACGCTGCAACGGGACACCGCCAATATACGGTCACCAAACCTGCTTTCACACACTTTAACTCGTGTCGTATGTACTGGGGTGAATGGCACCACCATGATTCAAGTGAAAGTAACGTCACTTCTCATATCCCCATCCTTACACACACACACACACACTCTGACCAGCATGGACGAGCCCGGGGTCAGACCTGCATGGGTTCGAATCTTGGCTGCGACAGTCGGCCCACATCCAACCTCGAGGCTAGTCGATAAATGGGTACCTGTTTTAGGCTGAGATGATACAATATAAACAAGGGAAAGGGAGGGGGTAACACGAGTGTAAAACTCTCTCCCCGTAACACACACACACACACACACACACACACACACAGGGAATTCCCCGGTACCTGGCCAAAAGCTCCTTCCCCTGGCATCATCCTCTGGACCTGTGGTGGACAACAAAACACCCCACTACATGTCTAATTCCCTCGTGTCCTGCTTCCCCCTCACTGTGTCTTTAAAGAAAATACGGTTACCAGGACAAATGGAATAAAACTCAAGCTAAAAGATGTAGTACGGACGTGGGAAAAACTTCTTTTTCTATAGGTGTGTTGAGCATTGGAATAAGTTACCGTCAGACGCAGTGAATGCTAAGACTATAAATACCTTAAAAAGTCGTTTAGATAAATACTTTATAAATTCAGGTATACTCTGAGAAAAACTCCAGATATAAACTGTATAAACGACAGCGGTAACAGGGACAGTAGAAGGCTAACGTTCAGAAGCGGGAAGTCGATGATAGCTTAAAAAACTGCTGAACGGAATTACATTCTCTTGTCAAGTTAAACCCTTTTCTTTTTTTTCTTAACAGACAACCCAGTCGTGGTCCAATCAGGCCTCCTGTTGTCTGTCTTTCTCATGTAAATTCTCATGTAAAACGGACTGCCATACATCTTGCCCCCTAACCCATCAACAACCGTATGCCCCACGTGGCCATAATATCTTTCCAAGACTTTCGTTCTTGCGTTCTCTTCCATAACAAGCCTTGCAAACCATTTATCTTTCTCACATCCTCACCCTTCGTTGTACTTGTTGACCTAATTTCCCACTGTGTTTGTCAGCCCTGCATCTCTACTGCTCTTATCATCCAGCCACTTGGACTTACGAGAACGAGACACCGCATCCACACCTCACATGTGGGACATGAGCCCCAGCAGCCAGGGTCCTGAACACCATATACTCAAATTCTTCCCACCAGTGCACCTCTGCCCCTCCTCCCCAGTGCACGACCCAACTTTCAGTTCCCCAGCACCAGTACTGACCAAACAGAATCACTCCCGAACACCTGAGCTTATGTGGGATTATAAATCTTTCCCATTAGAATGGTCATCGCAATGACATTCCCCATCCAGTCAGTCACAAGATCCCATCCCTACCTGATGGACGTGACCCCCCCCCCGGCGATCTCCTGCCACCCACACCGTCACCATCTTCCTGCCCAAGACGTAATATCCTGCAGGAGGTCCACCAGGCATGGCTGCCCGGGTGTCCCCCTACCACCCACCCCCACCCTCCTTCCCTTGTTACAACACAGAGCGTCTTGAATTACGAATTAACTTCAAGTGACTTAAAACTCTGTCATCTAATTAAACACGTCACGGGCGCGGCCATGGCTAACGCAGTGGTCCAACAGCGTCGAGCAAGACCCACCACTCCGGCGTCGTGCATAACATTATTAACCCACACGAACTGTTGCACGTCTTGGGAGTAACGAGTTAGCCAATATGACACGCGGTGATACCGTGTCCTAAGATAGTTGTGAGGGCTGATGGAAGGACGAATCAGTCAACTATAACATGACAATGTCGGTCCACAGCACTTTACACAAGCGCCTCCCCCCGCCGGACGAGCCTTCCTTGCCTCCCTCTCCACCACGGGTGGTGTCATCAAGCGGACATGACCAGGAGCCGTGCAACAGATGATCACGTCTCAGGAAACGCCACTTGACACCCCACATGGCCCTACAGTGGCGGTGGGGCGCGAACTACCGCCGCGGCATCAAGTGAGCATTAAGCTATCATCCCCGGTTTGCAGGAAGCCTCCACACGCAAGGCTGGGTCACACACGAATAGAACCGCATATCCATACCAACTTGAATCCCAGACAGCACCCAGGTGTGTCTTACCAAATTTTTTGCGTCTCTCAGCTCACCTATTAACTTGCTTAATAATTCATTTATACTTTGCATAACTCTACAGACTTATGTCGGTCCAGTTAATGTGGTGCTCACATCAGGACTGGTATGTGGGTGATTTTACTCAATTCTCGTCTTACACGTGCCAGAACGCAAGGCCACAGAAATTTCAGAAACATTATTTCCTTTATTGACGTGCATACTACATCTGTCCATATTTTTGTTTTTCATCGTATTCCATAAATCTACTTCACCCGGCGCCACAAATCACTGAGTTCGCTGGTAATAATCCTGAGGGTGTGGCTGATTGGACGGTCGATTAAACGTTTGTGGTTCAGGCCTATCAACCGCTGGCCATGGTCATTAAGGCCGTCAACGTCACGCTGCTACATCCATCAACCGCAAACCTTTCTAACAACAATCTCCTCGAATGTTACGAGATCATTCTACGACCACGTATATACACTCTCACATGTGTGTGTCCCGTGCCTGGGGGGTGTATGGTGGGCGGTAGGTGTGGGGAGGGTGTTGTGGGACCGTGCCTCTCCCACTCCTGCCGAGTGACAACAGAAGGCTGGCTCTGCCCACAGTGGTGGTGGCACCGTTGCCAGGCCACCGCCGCTGCCCCACCCACATACCCTTCCTCCTTGACGTGTATACATTACTGCATGTTCTCCTGCGTTCAGAGCAGTGTTCACGGCCTCCACAGCCAGAGTCTAACTCAAGACAGAGCTCCTGTGTACCCCACGACCTACTGCCATCACTCACTAACCCTAACACTCTCCTCCTGTATACCACCCATTCACTTCTTTTCTCTATTTCTTACTCTGAAGTGCTCGCGTCTCTGAGCTTGCCGAGGCAGCGTCAGCAACAGACGACAGGACTTTCGCAGTGATAATACTGGAGGAGGTGACGGGTTGGGTTTCCAGCCCGAGTTCCTGTCCCACTTAGTCCTCCTCTACGACCACGTAGGAGGTAGGCGGGTAGTAATACCCCTCTCCTATCCCTAGTAACTAGGAATACCGTGAACTGACAATAAAACTGCTTCCACAATACATTGCAATAACCTCAACGTTGCCGTTACATGAAATAAGAATGAAAATCTAATGTTCCAGTTCCCGACACCCAACACCGACATGGGAACTCCAACAGCACCTCTACCACCACACTAATAGAATAACTGAATAGATATAGGAATGGACATAATGGAGAACACTTGCAGCGGCGACCTGAACCTGACTGAATATGACTCGGTTATCCTTCCCATGATCTGATGACTAGTCATGACTCGGTCATCCTTCCCCTCCAAGTCGTAAGAGCATGAATCACGACATCTCAAGTGACGGTGACGACTATAGAAAAACTGCGACGTACGTCCGTACATATACGTCCCTCTGTCTGCCCAGTTCGGTATGCCACCCTAGACCTTGACGGGGGTCGAGGACAATCAGTCATCTGTACCTCGTCACCATCCGCCATGTGCCAGTGAAGGCGATGACTGGACAGACTCGCCAGGTTCTAGGTGTGAGGATGCGGACAATGTAAACACCACAGCCTACGGCGTCCCCTCAGAGGACGGGCCAAGGTGTGACAACAGAAGGAGTTGCTGCTTCGGTGGTCAAGAAACGCGTTTCTTCCTTGAGGACGTTAAAATATTACGAACGTACTTCTTTAGGAGTCTATTAGCGACGTGTACATTTATCGCCTACAACACAAGAGGTAATTTTTTGACGGACTTACATGTAGGTCCACATGATGTCCATGGTGGCGTGATGGGTGGCTGATGCTGGTTATCTTCCTGCAGTTGTTAAGAGCGGCTGGCTGGTCGGCTATAGGGGGGCTTAGGCCACACGCCCCTTCATCACAGCCTAGACCATGCCCTTCCAGGCCTCACGACACACTGTACGCCCAGGCCTCTCACCAGAGCTTACCCTCAGACCTCGCATCAGCGACACACTCGGGGACTAACACTCCCGGCGTCACCCATCAGCAGCAGCAGCGAGGCAGGCAATTCCTCCCCAACACAACGCAGGTTCCTACCACGGGATTACGAGGACCTCGGGCGGGGTCGGTCGGTCATGAAGTGGAGAGCGTGTCTGGCCCCCAACTCTGACACGACTTAAACTTCAGTATTTTTCATTAACTTCTTTTTTCCGTATTGCTGCTTACTGTATTAACACACAAAACACAGATTTCAATATACGTATGAAAATTCGAAACTGGGATTATCTACCAGATTATGAAACACTAGAAATTATATATTCTCACAAAAATCTGCCCGGTAATAATTTGCCAGCGAGGATAGGATGGGGTGGGGTGCCCTTGACAATGGTTATGAGTGGTACTGGTGCCTCACAATCCCGCGGTACAGAACCACTGCGCTCACTCCACCCTCACGGCCGCCGGCAGTGCCCGGGGCCAGATGAGCCACCAGTCGATCTCACAAGTTTTCAACGGGAGATGACAGTGAACTTGCTTCCGGCCACACGAGCCTTGGACCTTAGCACAGGATGCGACAGGCAGAGGGACGGGGAGGTGAGCACACTACCGGCCTAGGCCGCTAGAGCGCCGGGGTCACGAGTGGTGTGCGTGAGCAGTGTGGCCGGCCACCAGTGGCACACTGGGTGGGTGCCCGCGGGCGGCACCAGGACACACGAGATGGGCGACAGCAGCGGCCGGACGGCGTGGAGTGAGCCTGGGACGGGCCCGCAACACCTTAAATATCCCCACCACCCACCACCACGGGGGGCGCCCTCACCACAACACACAACACCTCACTCCCTCACAACAGTAACACAACACCCTCATCACACACGGCTGGTCTGTATGTCTCCCGTGCGTCGAAGCCTGGCGGGTCTGACTCTTAACTACTTAATGACAGATAAAAAGACTTGGGTAAAGATGCTAGACGCTCCCAGAGCCGCTAATGTCCTCCATACTTCCTGCACGTAGGACGACGTACAACATTTGACTGTAAAATTGTACGAGTCTGCGAGCCTGAGGAAAAATGTGATGTTACAAGTGGCTGGAGATGACCGGTGCAACTAACTAGCTAGCAGCATGAGTGAGACACCCGGACGGCGGCCGAGGCAAGTGTCTCCGTAGGTTTAGGTCGAAGGCATCGTCTCCCATCACAAGTTACAAGTGCCGACAGCACCATCGGTGTGGCGACCCACCACCTACGTTGTACCCTACCCACCCCCCGCCCACCCGTCAATACATCGAGATACATCTGAACAAATCATTTAATTTCAATCTAATCTCATTCATTTCAATCTAATCTCACGTCTTCATAAGCAGTGAATCTCTAGCCTTGATCCGTTTGCGCGACAGCCGATATTACCATAAAGATCCAGTGGCTGCTGAGTTGGGTCGCTGGTCGACCAAAGCTGTTGGAAGCCGTGGCCGGTAGGCCCACGTAACTAGCACAGTCTGGCAGGTCTGGTGTACTTTGTAAAGACTTATCCAGATCCGTCTCAAATTTCTCCTCTGTATATCCCGCAGTGTTGCTCATGGTTAAGGGCAAAATGTTGAGCAGTCTTGAGCCTTGGATGCTCAAAGCTTTTTCTCTTTTGGCATCCCGCCTTCTGAATCGGGGAGTAATGTTTTACAGAGTCCGCCATGCCAATTATTTTTGGATTTCGGTTGGGGACCAGGCCGTCTTGGATTTCCCAAGTGTAAATATTGATATACCTTTCTTGTCTGCGTTCCAGAAAGTACAGCCTCAGTGATTTCAGTTGTTCCCGGTGGTATGATTTTTAACGCATCAATACGAGCCGTGAAATATCTTTGCAGACTTTCTACCACTGAAATTTCGCCCGCGTTAAGAAATAATATTAATACATTCAACAGTGAGAGTATCAGCGCCTTGAACAGTGACATCACTGGTTTCTCCTTTACAGCCTTGAAGGTCCGCAAGATCAAGCGTACCATCTTTCTGGAAGAGGCAACTGTTGCCTCATAACGTTCCCTGGAGGCAAGGTAGTCAAGCATCATCATTCAAAGATCTTTCACATTAATCATTCGTGATATGACGGAGTCAGTCTGGATTTTTAATTGCTTCCCTCCCCCAAGATCGGAGGACTTAGAACTTATCAATGCAGAAGCGTGCTGCCTGCGGTGGCCCAGTGGAAGACTTTGTTTACATTAAGTAGCAGCATCTCGCTGTCTTTGACTTACGAGACCGTCATACTGTCGTATATGAAACAACGACTCGTGCTTACGTTAGTGTTAGATAAGATGCTTATGGGGCAAAAGGGGTGCGAGTGCAATCAGTTCCTTAAGAGGACTGAGCGTTATAACGATTGCACAATGGAAACTGTCTGCATTACAGCAACGCGTTGTAATGTGTTAGTTAGAAGTTGTAAATATCTGTCTTCCAATCTTACTGGTTATTCTTATCTTACGCATTTTATGTCACACTCGTCAGAGGCTTTGGCAAAAGTCTGCGCAAATCACGTCAGCATTCCTTATGTGTGAGTTCCCCAGAGCCTCAAGGATCATATCACAGTGGTCAACGAGGCAAGATTGATCCTGCTCTGGTACCATGCTCTCTTGGGTCACGTTGGCTATTCCGGTTCCATGAAGTCAGGAAATTTACTTATGAAACTCTCAGTTATTCTAAGAAACATGCGATGTCGCAGCTTTTGGACGGTAGTTTTTTCAGCACTGCGTTGCCTCCTGGTGTGTGGTGGAATGGGAAGGTCTTGAGTCAAGCTCTCTGGGCTAACGCTCTGCCAGAGTCCAGACTTCAGTTTTTTTCTGTCCAGAGGAGAATTAGCGTTCGTGCATGTGGTGCTTAGGTGGAGATAACTGGGCGTGATGGAGGTCACAGGGTGTGACAGAGATAACACGGTGAGGTGGAGGTCACAGGGTGAGGTGGAAGAGGTTCAAGGGATGAAGTGGAAGTCACAGCGTGTGGAAGAGGTTTCAGAGGGAGGTGGAGGTCACAGGGCTTAACAGAGGTTACTGGGGAAAGGTGGTCACATGGCAAGATGGGTCGGCTCGGGCATACCACGTGAGCCCACGGCTGGTCCTGGAAGTACCACAGCCACATACGCCTCACGTCGCCCACTGGGAGCCACAACCTGCCTCCAGAACACCCAGGACAGTCCCTCAGGTCCTGCCCCGTGAGGCCAGCAGGACCAGAGCAGGACCCACTACCGCTATCACCACCACAGCTGAGATCCCGCGATGCAAGAAGATGGACGGGCCAGGACAGCTAAATGGGTCACGTCACGAACATCCAGTATTCAAAGGGCCACTGGCAAGCGATGAGGAGTGCCCGATGATGTGGTGTGGGCTACCGGACCGGTATGAACCAGTTAAGACGAGACCATCGCTGACGATATATATATATATATATATATATATATATATATATATATATATATATTCCAAGATGTGACTCTCTTAACATTTTCTGGTGTTTCTGCAAAATTTCCTCCTCCTGTGATCTGTTACAATCTGCTTTTGAAGATGTGTTGAAATACACGAAAGCGCTTAAGCAAATTTTCCTGCTTTGATTTTTCCTTCGTGGTTTACAAGTTCATCTGGAATTGTCGCGTGCCTGCTTCGTAATTACGCAATATATGTATATATATATATATGTATATCTCTGGGGATAGGGGATAAGGAATACTTCCCACGTATTCCCTGCGTGTCGTAAAAGGCGACTAAAATGGGAGGGAGCGGGGGGGGGGGGGGTGGAAATCCCCCCCTCCT
>JAYMFT010031378.1:0-15982 GCA_038088735.1 Panulirus argus
TATATATATATATATATGTGTGTGTGTGTGTGTGTGTGGTAAGAGCATGAGACACATATCTTAGAAATATACTAGCTAGGACCATGAGGAGGCAGCCACCTACTCTACACTGTGAATGACTCCCTAACAAATCTTAATGTAGGTTAAATCAACCTCTAAAACATCAGTAAAGACTCGTATAAGTCTATCTGCTCCAAACCATTTATTACAAACAAATAATGTTTTGTTAGTGAACATTTCCATTTATAAAGGTCATTGGCTGAAAATACTAGATTTCTAAAGGGAACCTCTCCAAGAATATTCCTTAAATGAGGAATTATACATTCACCTCTTAAATCTGAGATGAAAGATTTTTCCTTAACAAAGATATGTCAAGTGAACTACCAAAGCTATTTTTATTTCATTTTTTGTAAGTATTTCTTCTTAAAAGAACTTAAAAGAAACTGTATAAAATGCCAAAAAACTGCATACAAACTGGCAATTGAAAAAGATCAAAGTATTATTCTGAATATGATGTCAAATACTGCATGGGAAAAAGTTCATCCTGACATTATACTCATGAGAAGATGTATGTCTATGGGCACTCTTCATAATATGAGCAATGCAATCACAAAACCCTTTACAATTTGGAGAAACAAAAACATCTCAGAAGAAATGAGCACTTGAATTTTGAAGACATGAATATGAGGCTACATATCATCTACCACCTATGGATCCTTAGAACACATATGATTGGTGAAATGTTTTGGCACCCATAAACAACATTGGAAATGGAGGAAACACCAGAAATGATGCCTGTTGTTTTTAGTCTAGTGAAAGCATCCAAAGCAGCCTCATACTGGTCTAGAAATGAGGACACAAACAAGCATGATCTGACATTTGTCTGTTGTGAAAACAATTACCTTACAAGGATACTAGTAATCCCAAGTCAGCAGAAAGACCTGTCAATCTAATCTGTAGTTTAAATTGCAACAACCAATTCAAATGCCCATCTAACTTGTCCTGAATATGAATGGAATTTAAATAATCCCTTAAATCAAAGAACAAGTGAAGCTCTTTTTGATGTGATAGAGAAGCAGCATTAAGATTTTATGCTGGTGCAGAAAAGCCTATGTAGCTAATTACCTCTGTCTATATGGTTGAGCATTTCACTCTTGAAATGTTTAAACTCTTGTATAGAAGTGGTCAAGAAATGAGAAAATAGAGCCTTTATATTCTAAGCTGAAACTGAGGACCTTTTCCCGTTACATGCTAGTGAAAAATACCACAAGCTATTTAGCTTTTGAAAATGCCAGAATATGAGACTTCCAGTGAATGTGTAGTTCTCTGTATCATAATTTTCAATTGTTTGTGACAGAACTCAGCTGAACTCAGCAAACACTTCTTTGTGTATTAAACAGTTCATGTTTTACATTTCTTTTACAGCAATGAGAAGCCAAAAGCTGTCTACACTGGAAATTGAAATAAACCAAAATATCACCCATTTAATATGATATGGGAGACTTCACTGGAAAAAGGTTTATCCTCACAACATAATACTCATGAAAAGATAGATGTCAATGAGCATCCTAAACAATTTTTGCCGAGCAATCAGAAAATCCTTTACAATTCAGGACAAAAAGCGAACACCTCAGAGTGCTAAAGACTTGAATTTTGAAGATGAAGAACGATAGGCTATATGTTGCTTGCCTCCAATGAATATGTAAAACATGTGATCTGTAAAATTGCTTTGGCACCCTGAAACAACCATAGGAAATGAAGGAAACAACCAGTGATGCCTGTTATTTTCAGTCCAGTGAAAGCAGCCAATACAGCCATTAACTGGTCTGGAAATGAAGAACCAAGCTGGATGATCTGACAGCTAGCCTTAGTAGAAAGGATTGTCTGAAAAAGATCCCAATTATCTCAAGTGAGCAGAAAGACCTGTCAATTCATCCTGTTCATCTGAATTGCAACAAGTGATCCAGTGACACTTCTAAATTGTCCAGAACATGAATTAAAAACAAAGTAATCTCAAAAATCAGAACACAAATGATGTTCCCTTTTTGCTCTCATAAAAGGGCTGCTTATTGATTTTTGCTTATGCTGACAAGCATGACATGATCAGAGGTTTTCTACCTCTACAGCATGGGCTGGGACCAAGCTGTTGATTTGGATTGTTTTTTGACTACATTGGAAACTGCAGCCCAAAGGCCTATGCAACCACCACAGACTGGCTGGCTAGGTACATCTGGTAATCATCTGTATGTGTGCCAATTTCTGTTTTATGTGGTAGAGTGGAATACATCCTCCATTTGCATTTTGCATAATTAAAAGTATCTTGGTTTTTCTTATTTTACAGACAGTTTGTTCTTCCATTTCTTGTGACTTGTATGACATTTTGAGCCTATGGTATGTCTTTGTTCATATGATCGGTTTTCTCACCTGGCTAGGCGGTGATTTGACCAAGACTGCAGTTTGTTTTCACCTTTTACATAGGGACTGCCTTTTCAATCTATTCAAGGCTTATTGTGATTAATTTTCCATGGTATTTGTGTGTTGTATGTTTAGAGTGATTTTTCATGTATTTAACATAATCTGTTGGTGTTTTGCTACTCAGCAGAGTTTTGCATTGTGTCACAGACATCTCATAGATTGTGTTCCTGTTTTATCTGGTTACTGTCAAAACTGAAATTGCTGAAATCCTCCTCCATAACTGAGTGTGTTTTGCCCTGGCTCTGTAGTATCCAGTTATGTCATAAATCAAGGTACAGGTTGTTTGAGATGATATCACAGATTAGGTCTACATTATTTGAAGTGTCAGGTGTTATTTTTTCTGATTGCTCTATTTATTTGCTGACTGAAAGAGAATTTGCCACACATTCTATTTTTTTTTTTTTTTTGCAGGTGTTTGACTGTTGTTTCCTACTTGTTTCCATCTCAAGTGTGATAGGTTGAAGTTTCCTAGGAAGTTTATATTTGGGTCTAGGTTTCTGAGGTCAAGGCAGAATTCTGTGTTTCTTATTTGTTCTAGAAATTCATGTGGCTTTGCATCTGTTGGTGTACAGATTAATGCAGTGACTATGCTTTGGTTTTCAACCTTGACCAAAAGGACTTATGCTACATCAATTTCATCATAAGAGAATCTTTTACATACAGTCCAACTCCTCCACATGTTCTTCTACTCGTGTTGCATCTGTATAGGTTGTAGTTTGGGATCCAGACCTCATTATTCATGTGATCTTTAATGTACATTTCTGTTAAGGCTGAAAAATACAACTTTTGACTCAGTAATTTGCAGTACAGAGGTTATATTTATTTTGTATGACTTGAGTCCGTGTACTCATTTATTTTCTGCACCAGGAGTCCCTTCTGTCTTTATGATACTTCCACATCACTCAAGGAAGCTAGCCATAACCACCAGTCAAGATCACAGGTTATAAAGTGAGGTGATGTGTTTGATCTATGCACAGAGAGTGCAGGGCAACTTAATAGTAAGTGCCTGTCTTCATTATGCAGTTGCATCTTTGTTACAAAGGATTTTGGGACTATATTGAAATGGTGTTTATAGTGTTGTTGGGATGGGTGATTTGCAGATCGAAGACAGGAGAGTGTGACATGTTTGTCAGGGGAATGAGGCTTCTGACGGATGAATGTCTGGAGGGTTGGAGTTTAAGACTGAGTTGGGAGTGCAGTTGTTTAGTGCTTGTAACCATATTTCAGTGCGTGTTTTGTCACTTATATTTGTTGAGGGTGGGGGAATCTGCAAGTAGAGACTACTGAAGTGTGAGGCAGGGATAAGCTTTATATTTTTACATAGGGTTAGTGGTTGTTATGGAATGCTTTGGGTGGGAGGGTTCTAGTGCTTTTGCATAGAACTGGGTGCCAAGCATGTTGAAGTGAGAATATATTCAGATGTTCATTTTTTCATTGTGTAGATTTTGAGCATTTAAGGTTGCTAGGCAGCTAATGAATGTTCTGAGTGCTCTGTTTGTGTGGTATGCACGTTTAATATATTTGCTTTTGAGGGAAAGGAAGACCAGGTGGGTGACGCATAGTTAAAGTGGAGTGGACAAACTGTTTGTAAAGTATGTTAGGGGATTCTTTTGTGTCCTGATCTAGTGCAAGTTAGTGCTCTGAAGGCACTTAGATTATGTGTGGCATTTGGTTTGGTGTTCTTGGTGTAGGGGAGAATATCATAAGTGTGTTGTATGTGATACCTAGAATGGTTGCTGTTTAGCTCAGTGGGAGTATTTGTCTATTCGATGTGACACAGATGGTTTGTTTTTTTTGTGAAGGAAGATGTGATGAGGGATATTATGAAATTTTGTCATAAAACAGACATAAAATTTCAGGAAAAAGTTTTTATTTATTTATTTTTTGAAGAGCGTAATTTGAGCTTGGATGGGTGGGCTGGTTATCATACTAACCAGCTCCCTTTGATGTAACTGTCAATGAACATTTTGAATTTGAATTCAAGTGACTGGAGGATGTGAACTGAATTCAAATATGTCTGGGGTTAAAAGAGTGATTGAAAGCTTCTGTGGAGATGCACACATTTTTTTTCTTGATGAGCTATTGTTCCAATTGCATAATATGATACTGCATGTTTGTTGTTGCTATGGTAGTGCCTGAGAGTTGTGATGTGATTGCGAGGTCATTTGCATGACAACGGATCTTCACATTGTGGTTTGCTTAAGGTAATGGGAGGTTATGTAGGAAGATATTGAAGAGTTGGAGAAAGAACTCTTCTTGGGAAATTTAGGTATTTTAGAGGTGAAGCCTGCATGTTAACATACTTGAACAGTGTTACATGTCTGGTTTCCAGGTTGTTCTGGGGCTTAATATGGCCTGCTCTATTGATCACAGCTGAGTGTTTTCAGTTCTTTTCTCATTTTGTAGTTGGACTGCTCCAACTGCCTGATATTCACAATTAATCCTTTGGATATAATCTGATTATTTCACAATTGCACTGTTTTAATTCTTTTATGGAAATATTCAAGAAAAGAGGAGACAGAGCCTTTTATATTCAAAACTAAAACTATAAGAATCTCCTTCTTGCACTTAATATGAAAGCTGACATTTTATGCTTTCATATGTGGCTCATGAAATTTTAAGATTTTTTCTTTTTTTACAAAAGGTATCAATAATTAAAGGAGCATTTCCTAACTTACCAATCTAAAAATGTAAACTTAGAGACAATTTTCTCTGTTGACTTAGAGTTGAATCCAGGCCAAAGTTTTTCCCCAATAAACTCCTTTTCCATGGGCAGTGGTCTAAAACTCCCTTTTACATT
The DNA here is from genome assembly GCA_038088735.1 of Panulirus argus. Lineage (NCBI taxonomy): Eukaryota > Metazoa > Arthropoda > Malacostraca > Decapoda > Palinuridae > Panulirus > Panulirus argus. The sequence continues at coordinate 5,276 of JAYMFT010031378.1, forward strand.
TCATTCATTCCATTTAGACAAAGATAAATAAATTCATTGGGATATGGTAATCCACTTGTGACAAGGTTTTCCTAAAGCACAAAACTTTAAATTTAATGGAAAATAATACAAAAAGAAATATTTGTAGTGAGTTGTAGCATTCGAATCACACTGTAAGATTCCTTCCTCATTACTTCGGTTCAATGGAGGCAAAAAAGTCAGGTCAAAGGAAATTTAATTCTTAGTAATGGAAAGAAGCATAACTCATGTGCATTCCAATGATATTCTAGTTTATTGAAACAAGTATTGATGAATGAAGAAATATCCTCAGAACAAATGAAATTTCTTCATGATGAAGAAGATATATTTATAGTTCAGATACATTATGAACAAAACATCACATTTACACATATAAAAGTGTAATATACTGTATATGGGGTAAAAATATGTACATTTCACAATCAGTATAATCCTATACATACGTCAGATTGGTGTTAACCAGTGTGCTCATGTCCTGTGATATAAACGTAATACAAAACCAAATGAATACGTCGTAGCATCCGCAAATTTCCTTTTTCTTACTGTCTCCTTACATTTGGCCAAAGGGTACATATGGTCAAAAGAAAATTAAAAAAGAATCAACACAGTGGACTTAAATAAAGATAATAAAATAATAATAATAACAGTCAGTATTCCTTAGACTTATATCCTCTGCTAATACAATACCACACAAACAAAATTCAAGCAATATTAAGATGAAATAATGTTACACAACATGGAAAAAAAAATGCTTTAGTTAACAGTGGACAGGCTGCTTGATAAGAAATTTCTTAATAATTTGTTTAGTATGCAAGAGCACAGAAACTGAACTGCATAGCTCATGGTGTGTAACATAATGTTTGCAATCTTAAAATCACCTGATGGCTTATTCCAAGACTATTTTCTGGATACTTGATTGCTACTTCCTGCATTAGAGAGGTAGCACCAGGAACAGGCTAAGAAAGGCCATATCTGCTCACATCCATTCTCTAGCTGTCATGTGTAATGCACTGAAACCACAAACAGGCCCCTTTCCATCATTTGCCCCAGACGCTTCACATACCCTGGTTCAGTCCGCTGACAGCACATTGATAAATTCTAGATAAGTAAAACAAATGCAGCCAGTAAAATGATAAATAAACAGAAAATAAGTGAAATTGCCATAGAATAACAAAGGCTGTTTACTTTAATTTCCCTCAATTAATTAACTTTTTATACCTTTTGTCAGAAGATGAAATCCTTATTATTTCCAACTCCATAATAATAAGGTTTTATGTTCAGTATGACAGCAGTAATACCTCAGGGAAGGAAAAATTATACAGAATAATTAGAATACAATGGCAACGGCAAATTACCAACACACAATTGTTTGTATTTTCAAATAAATATACAAGCAATAAAACTGTTCAGTCCTACATGAAAATTGCTAGACCATTGCACAATGTTAAGGCAGTACCACTTTTTTTGAAAGACTGAACAGAGCATTTAATCTTTACATGACTTCATCATTATCCCATAGGCTGAATATCTAAAGAGGTCATACTATGGGAGGAAATCAAAGGAAAGTTTCCTTTATCAAGTGTTCCCACAGTATATATAATTATGCTATACTCTGATGCTTTGACTGTTCAACTAATTTATTACTTTGGTAACACAAGCACTTACTAAAGTCTCTTTTACAGCATTTTTTATCTCCCAAAACCTCATTCTAATCAGATATTTAGAATCTTAAACATCAACAAAAATCACCATCATATGGTGTTGATAAAACCAATGCATTCTACATAAACTTTATTTCAGCCCTTCACCTTTTATATAATAGCAGCAACCAATGCTTTTTTTTTTCCTATCAAGCTCATATCTTTGTTATGCAGTACAGTATCTGCTTGCTACTAACACAGAGATACCTTCTCAATAACCCACTGTTTATGCACTTGTAATATATGGATTAGCTGCAAAATTAATCAAGGTGACATACAAAAAGACCACACCCAACATAAAGTACTCTACAAATGATGGTTACAATATTACAAAAGATGAGTTAAATATAAAGTCATATCTAAGAATCATTATATGATGAAGGTGATGATGATGATGATGATGATGATGATGATGATGATGTCGGTGTTGATGATGAAGATGAATGTAAACTAGTTGATGAATGAGAGCTAGAGGACATATCAGAGATTCTCAGAGTTATCTTGGTTCTTTTTCTTGGCTCAAACTCTGAGGAGTCTGAACTGGATCTTGAAGTATCAACTATTCTGTTTTTTCTTCTCTTTGATCTCTTTAACCTAATTTTTTCTGAAGAATCGCTATCTGATTGTAACTTAGCACTTTTGTATGATGACTTTTTGGACTTTCCCTTCTTTTTGTGTATCCTTTTCTTGCTCTTTTTACTTTTTTCACTCTTACGTTTTTCTCTACTCTTTCTTTTTCTTTTTTTATTGGAATGCCTGGATTTAGAGCTGCAGTGATCACCTCTCCATTCCCGATAACAAGAATCTTTAGAGTCACAAGATGATTCTCTGCTTTGGATGCTATCCCAGTTTTGAGACCAACTTCCTTCTGTTTTGCTTGAAGGTGGAGTCCAAAGGCTATCTGAGTTGCACCATGTATCATTAGAACTTTCCGAGACATAGTGGCATGTGTAGCTATATCTTTCATAAGTGTTATGTCTTGAACTAGATCTTGTTGAGGAACTCTTAATCTTTGATCTGTGGTCCTTCTTCAGTCGCTTTGGGGATGAATTTCTCTCTCGTGAAGGAAGCTTCGTTCTGTGCCGAGAAGAACTTGGGCCATGAGCATCAGTTCTACTTTTATCCATATGCTTAGTTTTACTATTACTCTTTTCATATTTTTCTTTTTCTCTGTCTTTGTGCTTACGTTTCTTACTTTCACAACTTTTTAAACTAGATTCATCATTTGAGGAAGAGCTATTTTGCCTTTCTTTCTTTTTCAGTTTTACTCCTGAGTCATGGTTCTCTGAACTTTTACTTTGTTTTAATGAACTTTCAGTGGAAGAAGTTGGAACAGATCCAGTACATGTACTTGAAGTGGATGCTTCAATGTTCACTGAATCACGTTCACTACAGTAACTATGATCTTCTTTAGCTGATTTTTTGTTCGAAGAGCCACTACAACTAGGTTGACTTGTATGAAGAGGAAAATTTGTCCGTTTTAGAGAGGGCCTCTTCTTAATTTTTTCTTGCCGGCAAGAGGATGTATCTTGATTTTTCTTACATTGATCACCTTTTTTTGAAGTTTTCGGTTCATCAACTTCATCTTCACTATCAAGATTAATTATCTCTGGTGTCTTTTTCTTTACTTCTTCAATTATAATGCACTCATCAGTGTCATTACCCTCTGAGGGGATTTCATTTTTCACGGCACCACTGGCACTACTTGGCATTCCAGAACTTCCTTCAGATCTTGAAGTAGATGCCCCCTCATTAATAGTACAGAGAAAATCTCTGGCACGGCCAAGCAGGCGTCTCATGTTATGCACTGCAGGTGGCTCAGGGTTGTGAGTTTCTGAAAAATCATGTTGTGATGACGATTGTCCTGCCTCTGGTTGAATACTTGACAGCTGTGGTGTTTCATCAGCCTCACTGCTTGAACTGTTATTGCTACTGATTACTACAGATCCTTCCTGGGTAAGGGTTTCTTCTCTTACAACATTTCCTGGTGCTGTGGAGCCTTGCCAAACTTCTACCCCAGTACTAGCAAGCACCGGATTTCCTCTCAAGTCCACCTCTACCACAGCATCACTGTCATCAGAGCTACTACTGCTACTGTCTTCATCATTAAATCCATACCTTGGTACATACTGTGCTGCATTATCATGGCCAACCATGTCATATGGAGAGCGAGCAAAGTGATAGAACTCATGAACGAAATGATGTGTACGTCTTCCTAAATGTGGTTGCATTGCTTGTCGAAATTCACGTGAGTCAATGGAATATCTTTCAATTAGTTCCATTACTTCTGCTAGTACAACTCCAATTCTAGAGGATGGTAGAAGTGCTGTAAGTTCACGGTTTACCCAAGGAACAAGGCGGTGAGTTAGGGCAGGCTGTTCACGGTATAACTGTGGAGAACTCTGTCTGTATCGACCAGTGATATCTGCAATAGGCTGAACCCAGACATTATTGAGGTAAACACTGAGGCGAAACATAGATGTTCCTCTGAGGTTATACCTAGCAGATCTACGTTCACGTGGCCCAGAGGGTATGGCATCAGGAATGGCATGTGGACGTCCTGGGTGTTGACGACGTAATGTAGCAGCACCAGGAAAATTTGTTGTGCGATATCCAAAAAACCTTCGTCTTTCTGCATCAAGAAACTGCTGAAAATTAGCAATCCGCTGACTTCGTTCTGCTGGATCTGGTCTTGGAACTTTCCATTCTTTGTATTTTGTTTCAGATTGTATGTCATACATTATTGTTGTGAAGCTCAGTTTACATAATGGGCACACTGCTTTCTGTTTGGACCACTCTTTCAGACAAACCAAACAAAAGCTGTGAAGGCATGAATTGGCTACACACTTATCAGTGATATGGCCAAGACAAATGGGGCATGTATCATCTGAGACAGGGGAACCATCACTTGGAGGCCTCTCTGGCGTTCGAGACCCTGCAGGACTTTCTTTTTTGTCAACACTTGATGATGTGCTGGAGTCCATCTTTTTGTCAGAAGATGTATCACCTCTTTGTGACTCCTCCTTTGGGGATGGCATCTTCAAACAGCTGAAAAACCATTAGACTTATAAATCTTTTTGAAAATAACATGATGTATTTCTGGGCTTGAACTTTGGTCATACAATATTCAAGTACTTATATGGCTTCCCTTTACACTGTTAAAGTTCTTCTTACACCAGACTTAACCTATAATTTTTCTTTTCACAAAAGACTGAACTTGTAACTTTAACCAAGTGTGTCATATATCTACACTCAACCCGATTCTTTCTACGTATATCTATCTATTACCATTCCCCCATTCATAATTCGTTGGGGTGAATCAATTAGATACAGCCTCCACAACATCACTTATGCATATCCTCAATCTGCAACCACTATGTTGAAATTAAAAATGGGCTTCCACAATTATAAGTGCTTCTTGCTTCTTCACTTTGCTCACTACTATGATTCATTATTGGAGACCCAAGCCTCCATTCATACAACTTCCATACAAAGAATGCTTTCATTGCATCCAAAATATGATTATTCCTCTGCCACCTTCATTTGTAGGGTCTACTTCCTTATCAATTCTCTCCCTAAATCTATCCATCTCTTCTGTGCTCTGTCTCTCATCCTTGACCTTCTGTTGTATTACAGTTGACATTATTTACCAGTCTATCACCTGCCATACAATTTACATGACCAAACCATCCCAAAAGACTTCATCTATTTGCCCTTCTAATGAACTTTTCACACCATATAACCTTTTCATATCATCAATCTTCTTTCTGCCCATTCTTCTAATTCTAATGCTCTTTGCACAATCTGCACTTCATTTTTTTTTCCATTCATCTAAACTTTCAGTGCAACCTCAAATTTTCTCCCTTGCATGACTGCCTCCATCTTCAGCTTTCCCACAACAATCCTTACTAAATTTTATTCCCTAGTATCTAAACTTACCCAAAACTTATAATTTCTTCACCATGCAAACTAACCTGACAATATGACCTCCCTTCTCTTTCAAAGACCAGTATCTTATTTTATTAGCATTCACTTTCAGCATCCTCCTCTTACATAAATCGATGAAGCAACCCCTCATTCTCTCCAACTCTACCAGTGATTTAGTTAACAACACAGTGTCATCTGCTCATCTGCATAAAACAACTGCAGCACCATCCATTCTGTTTCTACCCTGTTGAGTATTACACCACAATCACCCAACCTTGCACTTATCGCAAACAATGACTCAACCAAATAATATTAAGTAACCATGGTAACATCACACAACCTTAACACATCCACATTTACTTCGCACCACTTACTTATACCCCCAGCTGATGTTAATGAGATTGACGAAGAGGATATACGTGGAGGGAGCTAAGGGAAAGGAGTGACTTATACACTCATTTGTCAATATGGATTCACAATGAAACAAGTTTATAACAACAAAATTTTAAATATCTGCTAAAGCAACTGAGTTTGTTTCATTGAGCAAAACTCTCTGATGCTTTATCAAATGCATCAATTCATTTTAATCAAAAATTGGTCACCAGTCTCATAATAAACTTATTTCTGTACAACAACTTTATGCAATGATATGAAACTTTGACTAATACTAGTAGTTCTATTTAACAACAAAATAAAAAGTACTAAGTTCTCTAAGATACAATATGCTCCTACACACAACTTTTTTTGAGTTATTCAACATTATCCTCCCCACCGCATCCTTAGTAGTGCCTGATTTAGATACTATGTTACTGACTATTGGCAAAATTCCAGTTTAGGAGTGCCAAAAGAAGTAATTCATGGATTTTGATACAATGCATATTAATGGACACCTTACATTTCATGCAAAGGATTTAGAGAGGAGGAGCTGATATATTCCTGTTCTGTATGTGACAAGGTTATGTACTCACAAAGTGGACAGTTTTGATGAAGAATGATACTGCATTATAAGAAAACACAAAATGTATGTAATAACCTAACCTAGCCCAGGAGAGCCTAACATAATTATATTCAAATAGCCCTAACCTATCAAGAATTGTACAAATGAGCTGATACCAAAAGGAACAGGTGGAATCTCTGTAATTGTTCCATGGACATTTTCTTGAAAAGGCTTTTTGAAATATAACTTTCAAAGTATTGTATTTGTCTTTGCCATTGAAATGCATTTTTTTTTTAAGTACAAAGTAACCAAGCAAGCTTGTGACTTCTCCATAAGGTCAATCTTTTGTTGTAACAAGAGATTGACCATATGGAGAAGTCACAAGCTTGCTTGGTTACATTGTACTTTAAAAAAAATGCATTTCAAAGCATTTTAATAATTATGAATCACAGAATGACAATGGAAACAAGTAACTTTGGAGCAATTAAATTACATTCAGAGAGAAATATAGTCACTTCATCACAGTCTTGCACAGCATGATATAACTAAATCTACCCAATTATACCCACATCACTTTTGCTCCATAGTTGGAAAGACAAAGAACTGCACCAAGAATAGCAGAGAATTACATTACATTAAATAACTTAATACAAACAGTATTTTCAAAACAAAGCCTTTATGCCATATATATGACATCACATATTCATTGCATCAATAAACATCAAGATTAAATTAAAGACTATTTAAGTAGGGCATTAAAGAAGTATATAGTAATGCACTACAAGTTCACGAACAAGGAACTGAAATTTACAGCTTACTTTCCTGAGTTAATAAATATATATTTGTTTTGTATTCTTACATTTTATGCCAGCATCCTATTTGTTCAATGTAAACAGGCATTGAGATGGTCAGTATAAAATATGTAGTGTCATTTGTTGTAATTTAAAAATTTGATATGTCTTTCTAAAGCATTCGAATTCCTATACATGTACATGCAGCAAACTTTTATTTCTCTGACTCTCAATTCCCATAAAAAATCATAGCCCTAACCTATCCTTTATTACAAATTCAGTATCATAGAATATAATAACAGTATTATAAATCATGCCCTACCTATGTCATCTGAACTAATTATATGTAATACAGTTCTGTGCATTGTATCAAAATCCATGTTATTTCTGTGATGCCCCTTAACTGAAACTTCATCAATGTTGTCTTTCCTTTCATATATGCCTAGGGTATTCCAAACGACACCAATACCAACCTAAGTACCCTAAATTAACTTGCTCCTAGCCATTATGAGGTGATTCCAGCATGTGTGGTATAGTTCCAATAACTAACGATTCTTCCGACATTTCCGTTAATGTCGGTCAAATAGAACAAGCTTGTCCTTAAACTACATGTATACCTTGAAATCGGAAATGGCTTAAAATGCACATGAATCTCATGTCAGCCACCTGAGAGATCCTCACATCACTGCCAGTATATTAAGAAATCAAATAAAATTTTGAAAGACAAAATCCAAATTCACATAGTGAGGACATATATGCAATTTTACTAGACTCTATCACTGACCAATTCCTGCGATAGAACCACAGAATAATGACCACAAGTTTTTGAAATATTAATATTCGAAATACAAACCTTCGTAGAACTGTCAATTTACCGAGCTTATGCAATACGATCACAGCATCTTCTCTCTGACTTACAGGAAGCGGTATTAATGATATTAAATAAAACTATAGTAAAAGAAAATATCGAGAATAAGTTGCATAGCTAAGATATCTGTGGAGATCCAAATATCTTCCAATGTTTTTGTGGTCTTAACTTTGTTTACGAAATGGCAAGGCGTTTGTCGCCTACGGTGGTACATCTTTAATGGTAAGTCTGGGAGCCCATATCTTTTCTCATATTTTGAATAAGTCTTCTTTGTTGCTGATATTCAAAGAAATAATGTATATTTGGCAGGATAACCGTGAAGTTTTCTTCCTTTAAAGTTTTCTAATGACTATATGTCACTGGTATATGGCTGATTGTTAATATCTAAAAATCAATACAGTTTGCAAGTCTGGAGTAAAAATTTATTAAATCATTACGATTAAAGATATATTTCACGATGATTCACTTGTAACTTATATATATACTAGAGTGTAATTTCTCCTGGGGAGAGGTTGGGGCTGGTTCCTCTGGGACCGGGATTGGTTCTCCAGTTCTCCCGGTTCCAGGAGATTTGCTACTTACATACTATGTTCTAATTCGTTCGTTGGGCTGATTTTTTTTTCCTCTCCTTAACTAAACCTAACCTTAATGAGCGTTGGGAGGTCTTGCGGCCCCCCGAACTACTCTAGTCTGGAACTGTTTCCGATTCCAGATTTTCTTTTTCAGGTAGACCTACTTTTGCGCTTCATGGAACTGATTGCTACTGTCCCTTATTAGCGTTTTCTGTGTTAGCTGTGAATAACTTATGATTGACTCTTCTGTTCCTAGTTGGAGGTTACATTACGATGCGATGAACTTTAATATAACGGTCTGTGTATTCTTTAACTTTCTACGTAGTCATTTGTTTTCCCTTGAAGCAGCTATTATTTTTGTCTTGCTAGTATTTATCTTAGTCGTGATAGTGGTATTATTTCATAGCTCCGTTCCATGCACACCATAATCCGAGGCGGATTTCCCTGGAAAGTTCATTGTCTTGTTTCTTGCAAAAACTGTGCTGTCTAGCTAGGTGCAGTAGAGAAAGAACTTTCTCGAATGTAAGAACAGTCCTTCATGTAGAGTCTTTAACACTTTCTTCTATAAAAAATGAAAAAAAAAATCGGATAAATGAATACCGTAAACCACTTGAACGATTTCAACAACCATTTATTACACTAATACTGAAACCTGGTTACACAACTTTTCGTGTACTCTCAGTTGTATTCATGTACTTCTTAAGCTTAAAGGTATTACATGAGTTGTATTAAGTCGAACCTATTCGGTACCAATCTCTGTCTCCCCTTACAACATACTGTAGCATTCTATTCCACCCATTAACTTTTATTTTTGTTTTATGAAAAAAAAAAATGTCTGATTAACAGTCTCAACCTCTTGATTTACCACTCTATTATTCAGGATTCTCTGAGCCTCGATTAATGTTTCCCCTTACACTTCTGTTCTGTAAGGCCGGAATTTTCAATATCTCAAGGATGTCTTGGTATGGTACATTTCTTAGACCTATCATTATCTTCATTCCCTTCTTTTGCTGGCTGTTCATGCGGTAAAAAAAGGGCATAATGTGTACACAGTGCTCAAGTGTGATCGATTTGTTTATGTAGGATTGTGAAATATTTTTCAACATTACAACTATAAAACATGTCGCCATGGACCTCAGCACACATGTGGCTCTCTTAGCAGGTTTTAGATACTGAGTGGATTGATACAATCAAACTTCATGAGTCCTACAACCACACGTCATTTCTCTTGAATTCTCCTAAAACAGATACGTCTCCGCTTACTGTAATCTTATGATCAAAATGTTCTCTTTCTAGTGGGTATTGTGTTTCTTTTTACTAAACTGTAAGAGTCAATTGCTTGGCAGAAGACTTTTCTTATTTTTTTTCTTCGTCAGACTCTAACATAGTCCATTCCCTTTTTTTATCGTCAGCGAACAAGATGATGACTCGATATTTGGCATATATATTAGATTCAAGCAAATGAGCTGTTCATCCAGTCATATCCTAAAGTATTTCATTTGCTTTAGTCTCCAAAAACTCCAGTCAGTGATCTTGGAGCCCTGAAATATGTCATCTATGAGCAAATATGTACCAAAACTTTGGTACCATAATGGATTTAAGCAAGTATTTCCATGACAGAAACTTCTGAGACCTTTTAGTGCGTATTTTGAAGACCTCGCAGAAATATACAGTAGTAAAAAAAAAAATATATGTTGGAATTCACTCCAAGGTGAGTGAAAAAAGTGGACCAGATATTCTAGACTGCGGTCTGTCTCCTTAGCTTGAACACCCCACCAATTCAGTAACATTATCTAGACTAAATAGAATGGGAAATCCAATGCGATATATATATATATATATATATATATATATATATATATATATATATATATATATATATATATATATTTAT
>JAYMFT010031389.1:0-15982 GCA_038088735.1 Panulirus argus
TTCTCAACTCTATCTATATTTCAATTAGGGCCCGGCCTTGATGTGGACTTTTGTCCGTGACTGGAGCCTTCAACATATAAAAAAAGAAAAAAATATCATTGTCCACTTTGTAAGTCATTATGATCATCACGACCCAGTCTCTCTTCACACATCATGGTCCAGATACAAGTCATTATGAGGATCATGGCCCAATCCTACTACACACATCATGGTCCACATGCAAGTCTTTACATTCATCACGATCCAATCACTCTAGACACATCATATTCCACACGCAAGTCATTATGATCATCACGACCCAGTCACCCTACACACATCATAGTCCATATATAAGTCATTATGATCATCATAACACAGTCACCCTATACACATACGGGTCTATACACACGTCATAATGATCATTATAGCCCAGTCACCTTATACACATCATGGTTCACACATAACCTCATATGAAAATTACGACCAAAACAGCCTAAACATATCATAGTCCACACACACGTCAATAAAATCATCACGACCCAATCACCCTACACATATCGCGGTCTACTTGAAAGTCATTATGATCATTACGACAAAAACACCCTAAACACATCATGGTCCACACGGACGTCATTGTCATCATCACGACCCAATCACCCTACACACATCAGGGTCATCACACACGTCATTATTATCATCATGAACCAGTCACCCTACACAAAACAGGGTTCACAGACACGTAATTATGATCATTATGATTCAGTCACCCTTCACACATCATGGTCCACATAGTAAGTCATTATGATCATCAAGATCCAGTCACCCTACACATATCATGGTCCACAAATCGTGGTTCAAACACGTAATTATGACCATCATTGCCCAGTCACCCTACACACATCATGGTCATCACCTACGTCATTATGATCATCATGAACCAGTCACCCTACACACATCATTTTACACATGCAAGACATTATGATCATCATGAACCAGTCACACTGAAAGTATTATAGTCTACATGGAAGATATGATGATCATGATGACCCAGTCACCCTGCACACATCAGAGTCCAAACACGCGTCATTATGATCATCATGACCCAGTTACCCAACACACATAATGGTCCACAAGCACGTCATTATGATCATCATGACCCCATCACATTATACACTTCATGGTCCACACACACGTCATTATGATCAACGTGACCCAACCACCCTACATACAAGATGGTCCACAAGCACATCATTACAATCATCACGACCCAGTCACCCGAAATATATCATGGTCCAGAGGCACCTCACTATGATCATCATGACTCTGTGACCCTACACATATGTTCCACATACAAGTCATTATGAATATCATGATTCAGTCACCCTACACACATCATGGCCCACACACACGTTATTGCAATCATCCTGGCCCAGTCCCCTTACGCATATAATGGTCCATACACACGTCCTTATGATCATCATGATCCAGTCAAGCTACACATATCATTGTCCACATTGTAAGTGATTATGATCATCACGACCTATTCTCCCTTTACACATCATGGTTCACATATAAGTCATTATGAGGACCATGGTCCAGTCCCACTAAACACATCATGGTCCACATACAAGTCATTACGTTCATCATGATCCAGTCACCCTAAACACATCATATTCTATACGCAAGTCATTATGATCATCACAACCCAATCATCCTACATACATCATAGTCTACATTCAAGGCATTATGATCATAATGACACAGTCACCCTACACACAAAAGGGTCTACACACACGTCATAATGATCATCATAACCCAGTCACCCCATACATATCATGGCTCACACAAAACTTCAATATGATCATATTACCCAAAGAGACTAAATATATCATGGTCTACACACGTCAATATGATCATCACGAAGCAGTTACCCTACACACATCGCGGTCCACATGGAAGTGATTATGATCATTACGACCAAAACACCCAAAACACATCATGGTCCACACGGACGTTATCATTATCATCACGACCCAATCACCCTAGACACATCAGGGTCATCACACACGTCATTATGATCATCATGAACCAGTCACCCTACACAAAACAGGGTTCACAGACACGTAATTATGATCATCTTGATTCAGTCACCCTACACACGTCATGGTGCACATTATATGTCTTTATGATCATCACGATTCAGTCACCCTACACACATTATGGTCCACACACAAGTCATTATGATCATCATGACACAGTTACCCAAAATACATAATGGTCCATACACTTGTCATTATCATCATCATAACCCAGTAACCCTACACATATTATGTCCATACACACGTCATTATGATCATAATTACCCAGTCACCATACACACAGCATGGTCCAAAAACACGACATTATGATCACCATGATCCAGTCACCCTACACACATAATGGTCTACGTGAAAGTCAATCACCCTAGACACATCATGGTTCAAACACGTCAATATGACCATCATTGCCCGGTCAACCTACACACATCATGGTCATCACCTACGTCATTATGATCATCATGAACCAGTCACCCTACACACATCATGGTACACATGCAAGATATTATGATCATCATAAACCAGTCACCCTAAGAATATTATGTTGTACATGGAAGATATGATAATTATCATGACCCAGTCACCCTGCACACACAGGGTCCACACACCCGTCATTATGACCATTATGACCCAATTACCCAACAAACATAATGGTCCAGACGCACGTCATTATGATCATCATGACCCAGTCACCCTACACATATTATATCCATATACACGCCATTACGATCATAACTACCCAGTCACCATACACACATCATGGTCCATAGCCACTACATTAAGATCGTCATGATCCAGTTACCCTATACACAAAGTGGTCCACATTGTAAGTCATTATGATCATCACGACCCAGTCACACTACACATATCATGGTCAATATACAAGTCATTATGATCATCATGACCCAGTCACCCTACACACATAAAGGTTCACAATCAAGTCATTAACCCTTGACACATCATGGTTCACAAACAAGTCATTATGACCATCATTGCCCAATCTCCCTGCACATCTCATGGTTATCACCAGCGTCATTATGATCACCATGAACCAGTCACCCTACACACTTTATGGTACACATGCAAGACATTATGATCATCATGTACCAGCACCCTAAACATATTATGGTCTACATAGACGACATTATGATCATCATGACCCAAATACCCTACACACATCAGGGTCCACTAGCACGACATTATGATCATGATGGCCCAGTTACCTTACACACATAATAATCCAAATGCACGTCATTATGATAATCATGACCCAGTCACCCTACACTTATTATATCCATACACACGTCATTATGATCATAACTACCCAGTTACTATACACATATCATGGTCCATAAACACGACATTATGATCATCATGGTCCAGACACCCCACACACATCGTGGTCCACATCTTAAGTCATTATGATCATCACGACCCAGTCACCCTACACACATCATGGTCCTCATACAAGTCATTATGATGATCATTACCCTGTCAACCTTCACACATCACAGCCATCACATATGTCATTATGATCATTATGAACCAATTACCCTACACACATCATGGTCCACATGTAAGACACTGCGTTTGTCACGACCCAGTCACTCTAAACACATCATGGTCTACACGCACGTCATTATGATCATCACGACCCAGTCTCCCTAAATACATCATATTACACATAAGAATCATTATGTTTTGCACGACCCAATTGCCCTGAACACATAAGGGTCCACACGCCTGTCATCATTATCATCATGACCCAGGCATCCAACATATATCACATGTCATTATGATCATCATGACGCAGTCACTTACATACTTCATGGTCCACACACACGTCATTATGATCAACCCGACCCAACCACCCAACACACAAGATGGTCCACATGCACGTCATTATGATCATCACGACCCAGTCACCATAAACATATCATTGACCACAGGCACGTCATTATGATGATCATGACTCTGCCACCCTACACACATCATGTTCCACATACAAGTCATTATGAATTTCATGCTTTAGTCATGGTCCACATACAAGTCATTATGATCATAAAGACCCAGAAACTCTACACATATCATAGTCATCACACGTCATTATGATAATCATTACCTAGTCACGCTACATATATCATGATCCACATGTAAGTCATTATGACTATCACGACCCAATCACCCTAAATACATAATAGTCGACAAACATTTCATTATGATCACCATGACACTTTCACCCTACTCACATCAGGGTTCACACACACGTCATTATGATCATCATGACACATTCACCTTACACATGTCATTGTCCACATGTACGTTATTATGATCATCACGACCCAGTCACCATACACACATCATGTCCATACATACGTCATTATGGTCGTTATGACCCAGTCACCCTACAGACATCATGGTCCACATACAAATCATTATGATCATCACGACCCAATCACTCTACAAAAACTGTTGTGCACATGCAAGTCTTTATGATCATCACGACCCAGTCACTCTAAACACATCATGGTCATCAAACACCTCATCATCATCATCATGACATCGTCACCCTACACATATCATGGTCCATATGGAAGTCATTATGATCACTACGGACCAATCACCATAGACACATTATGGTGCACATTCTAAGTCATTATGATCATGATGACCCAGTTACCCTACACATATAATGATCCACGTGCACTTCATTATGATAATCATGACCCAGTCACCCTACTTATTGTATCCATACACACGTCATTATGATCATCATGAAACAGTCATCCTTCACGAATCATGTTCCACAAACACGACATTATGATCACCATGGTCCAGTCACCCTACACACATCCTGGTCCACATCGTAAGTCATCATGATCATCACGACCCAGTCACCCTACACACATCATGGCCCTCATAAGAGTCATTATGATCATCATCGCCGTGTCAACCTTCACACATCATGGCCATCATATGCGTCATTATGATCATCATGAACCAGTCACTCTACACACATCATGGTCCACATGCATGACATTATTATCATCATGACCCAGGCACCCTATATATATCATGGATATAGCACACGTCATTTTGATCATGACGCAGTCACCTACATACTTCATGGTCCACACACACGTCATTATGATCAACCTGACCCAACCACTCTACACACAAGATGGTCCACATGCATGTCATTATGATCATCACGACCCAATCACCCTAAAAATATAATGGACCACAGGCACGTCATTATGATGATCATGACTCTGCCACCCTACATATAATATGCTTTACATAAAAGTCATTATAAATTTCATGGTTTAGTCAACCTACACACATCATGGTCCACATTCAAGTCATTATGATCATAAAGACCCAGTAACTCTACACATATCATGGTCATCACACAAGTCATTGTGATCACCATGACCTAGTCACGCTACATATATCATGGTCCACATGTAAGTCATTATGACTATCACGACCCAATCACCCTAAATACGTAATAGTCGACAAAAATTTCATTATGATCACCATGACACTTTCACCCTACTCACATCATAGTTCACACACACGTCATTATGATCATCATGACGCATTCACCTTACACATGTCATTGTCCAAATGTACGTTGTTATGATCATCAAAACCCAGCCACCACACACACATCAAGTCCATACATACGTCATTATGGTCGTTATGACCCAGTCACCCTACACACATCATGGTCCACATACAAATCATTATGATCATCACGAGCCAATCACCCTACAAAAATCATGGTGCACATGCAAGTCTTTATGATCATCACACCCCAGTCACCCTAAACACATCATGGTCTTCACACACCTCATTATCATCATCATGACATCGTAATCGTACACATATTATTGTCCATATTCAAGGCATTATGATCACCACGGCCCAATTACCATAGACACATTATGGTGCACATTTTAAGTCATTAAGAGCATCGTGACCCAGTCACCCTACACACATCATGGTCCATATATAAGTCATTATGATCACCCTACACACATAATTGTCTACATGCAAGTCAATCACCCTAGACACATCATGGTTCACACACACGTCTTTTGACCATCAGTGCCCAGTCACCTTACACACATCATGGTCATCACATGCGTCATTATGATCATCATGAAACAGTCATCCTACACACATCATGGTACACATGCAAGACATTATGATCATCATGTATCAATCACCCCAAACATATTATGGTCTACATGGAAGATATTATGATCATCATGACCCAGTCACCCTACACACATCAGGGTCCACGCACACTGTATTATGATCATTATGACCCAGTTACCTAAAACATATAATGGTCCACACTCAAGTCATTATGATCAACATGACCTAGTCACCTTAAACATATATATACACACGTCATTATGATCATAGCTACCCAGTCACCATACCAACATCATGGTCCACAAACACGACATTATGATCATCATGATCCAATCAACCTACACACAAAGTGGTCCACATCGTAAGTTATATGATCTTCATGGCCCATATACAAGTCATCATGATCATCATGATCCAGTCACCCTACACACATAATGGTCCACAAACAAGTCATTCATCCTAGACACATCATGGTTCACAAACACGTCATTATGATCATCATTGCCCAGCCACCCTACACATATCATGGTTATCACCTACGTCATTATGATCATCATGAACCAATTACCCTACACACTTTATGATACACATCCAAGACATTATGATCATCATGTACCAGCACCTTAAACATGTTATGGTCTACATAGACGACATTATGATCATCATGACCCAGTCACCCTACACACATCAGGGTCCTCTAACTCGTCATTATGATCATGATGACCCAATTGCCCTACACACGTAATGATCCACACGCACATAATTATGATAATCATGACCCAGTCACCCTACACTTATTATATCCATACACACGTCATTATGATCATAACTACCCAGTCACCATACACACATCATATTCTACAAACACGACATTATGATTACCATAGTCCAGGTACCCTACACACATCGTGGTCCACATTGTAAGTCTTTATGATCATCACGACCCAGTCACCCTACACACATCATGGTCCTCATACAAGTCATTATGATCATCATTACCCTGTCAACTTACACACATCATGGTCATCACATACATCATTATAATCATCATGAACAAGTCACCCTACACACATCATGGTCCACATGCAATACATTGCGTTCATCACGAACCAAACACCCTAAACATCATGGTCCACACCCATATCATTATAATCATCACGACCCAGTCTCCCTAAATACATCAAGGTGCACATACAAATCATTATGTTCATCACGACCCAATCACCCTAAACACATCATGGTCCACTCGCACGTCAATACTAACATCACGATGCAGTCAGTCTATATATATCATGGATATAACAAGTCATTATGATCAACCTGACCCAACCACTTTATAGACAAGATAGTCCAAATGCACTACATTATGACCATCACAACCCAGTCACTCTAAAAGTATCATGGTCCACAGGCAAGTCATTATAATCATCATGACTCTGTCACCCTACACATATCATGTACCACATACAAGTTATTTTGAATATCATGATTCAGTCACCCTACACACATCACAGTCCATATACAAGTCATTATGATCAACAAGACCCAGTAACCCTATGCATATCATGGTCATGACGCATGTCATTACAATAATCATGACCTAGTCACATTACACACATCATGGTCCACATGAAAGTCATTATGATTACCACGACCCAATCACCCTAAACACATAATGGTCGACAAACATTTCATTATGACCATCATGACACATTCCCCCTACTCGTATTAGGGTTAACACACACGTCATTATGATCATCATGGCGCTGTCACCGTACACATGTCATGATCCACACTTATGTCATTATGATCATCAAGACCCAGTCACCATACACACATCATGTCCATACACACGTCATTATGGTCGTTATGACCCAGTCACCATACACTCATCATGGTCCACATGCAAATCATTATGATCATTACGACCCAATCACCCTACAAAAATCGTGATGCACATACAAGTCTTTATGATCATCCCGACCCAGTCACTCTACACACATCACGGTCATCACACACCTCATTATGATCATTATGACATCGTCACCCGACACACATCATGGTCCATATGCAATCATTATAATCATCACGACCCTATCACCATAGATACATCATGGTGCACACAGGTCAATATGATCATCATGACCCATTCATCCGACACACATCATGGTTCACGTTGTAAGTCATTATGATCATCAAGACCATATGTATGTCATAATAATCATCTTGGCCACAGTCACCCTAAAAACGTCATGGTCCACACGCACGTCGTTATGATTATCAAGACCCAGTAACCCTACACATATCATGGTCATCAAAGGCACGTCATTTTGATAATTATGACCCAGTCAATCCACACATATCATGATCATCACGACCCAGTCTCCCTACACACATCATGTCCATATACACGTCATTATTATCATAACGACCCAGTCACCCTACATACATTATGTTCCACACACACATAATGAGCAACTTGATCCAGTTATCCTTCACACATCATAGTCCAAGTTGTAAGTTAGTATGATCATAACGACCCAGTCACCCTACACACATCAAAGTCCACACAAACAACATTTTGATCATATTAATGTATTCATCCTACTCACATTATGGTCCAAGCTGTAAGTCATTATGATCATCACGACTCAATCACCCCACACAAATCATGGTCCACATAATAATCATTTTGATCATCACGAACCATTTACCCTACACACATTATGGTCCGTGTACAAGTCATAATGATCATCAAGACCAAAAACCATAAATATATAATGGTCCACATGCACGTCGTTATCACCATCACCACCCAGTTACCCTACATACATCATGATCCACAAGCAAATCATTATGATCATCATGACCCAGTCACCCTAAACACATCATGGTCCACACACATGTCATTATGATCAACCTGACCCAACCACCAAACAGACAAGATGGTCCATATGCACATCATTATGATTATCACGACCCATTCACCTTAAACATATCATGGTCCATTGGTACTTCATCATGATCATTATGACTCTGTCACCCTACACAAATCATGTTCCAAATACAATTCATTATGAATATCATGATTCAGTCACCCTACACACATCATGGTCCACATACAAGCCATTATGATCATCAAGACCCAGTAACCCTACACATATTATGGTCATCAGACACGTTTTAAGACCATCATCACCTAGTCACACTAAACACATCATGGTCATCACACACCTCATTAGGATCATCATGACATCGTCAACCTACACACACTATGGTCCATATGCAAGTCATTTTGATCATCATGACCCAATCACTATAGGCACATTTTGGTACACACACATGTCAAAATGAACATTATGACTCAGTCATCCGACACACATCATGGTCCACACAGTAAGTCATTATCATTATCACGACCCAGTCACTCTACAAACATCATGGTCCATATGCAAGTCATAATAATCATCATGACCCAGTCACCCTACACACATTATGGTCCACACACACGTCATTATGATAATCATAATCCACTTACGCTACACCCATCATGGTCCACATACACGTTATTAAATCATAATCCACTCACGCTACACCCATCATGGTCCACATACACGTTATTACGATCATCATGGCCCAGTCCCCTTGCACACATCATGATCCATACACACGTCATTATGATCTTCATGATCCAGTCATGCGACACATATCATTGTCCACATTGTAAGTCATTATGATCATCACGACCCAATCTCCCTTCACACATTATGGTCCACATACAAGTTATTATGAGGATCATGGTCCAGTCCCACTACACACATCATGGTTTACATGCAAGTCATTACGTTCACCACGGTTAGGTTACTCTAAACACATCTTCTACACGCAAGTCATTCTGATCATCACGACCCAAGTACCCTACACACATTCTAGTCCACGTTCAAGTCATTATGGTCATCTTGACAGTGTCACTCTACACCCATTAGGGTCTACACACGTCATAATGATCATCATAACCCAGTCACCCTATACACATCATGGTTCACACACAACCTCAATATGATCATTACGACCCAAAGAGCCTAAAATATCATGTTCTAGGCACACCTCAATATAATCATCACGACCCAATCAACCTACACATATCGCGGTCCACATGAGCATTTCGACCCAAAAACCCTAAACATATGGTCCACACGTACGTCATTATCATCATCACGACCCAGTCATCCTACACACATCAGGGTCATCATACACGTCATTATGATCATCATGACCCAGTCGCCCTACACAAAACAAGGTTCACAGACACGTAAATTTGATCATCATGATTCAGTCACCCCACACACATCATGGTCCACATTATAAGTCTCTATGATTATCACGATCCAGTCACCCTACACACATCATAGTCCAAAAACAAGTCATTATGATCATCATGTCCCAGTCACCCTACACATATAATGGTCCACATGTAAGGTAATCACCCTAGCCACATCATGGTTCACACACACGTCATTATGACCATCATTGCCCAGTCACCCTACACACATCATGGTCATCACCTACGTCATTATGATTATCATGAACAAGTCACCCTACACACATCATGGTACACATGCAAGACATTATGATCATCATGAACCAGTCACCCTAAAGATACTATAGTCTACATGGAAGACATGATGATCATGATGACTCAGTCACCCAGCACACATCAGGGTCCACACACACGTCGTTATGATCATCATGACCAAGTTACCCGACTAACTTAATGGTCCACTCGCATGTCACTATGATTATTACGACCCAGTCACCCTATATATATCATATCCATAAACACGTTCTTATTATCATAACTATCCAGTCACCATACACACATCATGGTCTACAAACACATCATTCTGATCACCAGGGCCCCGTCACTCTCAACATATCATGGTCCACACGCACGTCATTATGATCATCACGACCAAATCACCCTAAACAAATCATGGTCCACATTGCAAGTCATTATGATCATCAAGACCCCGTCACCCTACACATATCATGGTCCACATAAAAGTCATTATGATCATCATGATCGAGTCACCCTATACACATAATGGTCCACATGCAAGTCAGTCATCCGAGACACATCATTGGTCACACACACGTCATTATGACCATCATTGCCCAGTCATCCTACACACATCATGGTCATCACCTACGTCATTATGATCATCATGAACAAGTTACCCCACGCACATTATGTTACACATGCAAGACATTACGATCATCATGTACCAATCAACCTAAAAATATTATGATCTACATGGAAGATATTATGATCATCATGACCCAGTCACCCTAAACACATCAGGGTCCACATACACCTCACAATGATAATCATGACCCAGTTACCCAACACACATATTGGTCCACTCGCACCTCATTTTGATCATCATGACCCAGTCACCCTAAACATATTATATCCATACACACGTCATTATGATCATAACTACCCAGTCACCATACACACATCATGGTCCACAAACATGACATTATGATCATCATGATCCAGTCACCCTACAAACACAGTGGTCGACATCGTAAGTCATTATGATCATCACGACCCAGTCATCTTACACACATCATGGTTCTCATACAAGTTATTATGATCATCAAGGCCTTCTCAACCTACAGACATCATGGTCATCACATACCTCATTATGATCATTATGAACCAGACACCATACACACATGCAAGACATTGCGTTCATCACGACCCAGTCATCATGGTCCACACACGTGTCATTATGATCATCACGACCCAGTCTCCCTAAGTACATCATGGTACACATGCAAATTATTATGTTCAGCTCCACCCAATCACCCTAAACATATCAGGGTCTACACGCACGTCATTATTATCATCACGACCCAGTCACTCTACATATATCATGGTCATAACGCATGTCATTATGATTATCATGACCTAGACACGCTACACACGTCATGGTCCTCACACACGTCAATATGATCAAAATGACAAAACCACCCAATAGACAAGGTGGTCCATATGCACGTCATAATAATCATCACGACCCAGTTACCTAAGCAATCATGGTGCACAAGAACGTCATTATGATCATCATAACTCTGTTATCATACACATATCGTCTTTCACATATATGTCATTATAGATATAATGATTCAGTCACCCTACAAACATCATGGTCCACATACAAATCATTATGATCATCAAGACCCAGAAACCCTACTCATATCATGGTCATCACACACGTTATTATGATCATCATGACCTTGTCGTACTTCACACGTCATGGTAAAAATGTAAGTCATTATGATTATCACGACCGAATCACCCTCAACACATAATGGTCGACAAATATTTCATATTGATCATCATGCCACATTCATCTTACTCACATCAGCGTTCAAAGACAAATCATTATGATCATCATTACGCAGTCACCCTACACATATCATGCTCCACATGTACGTCATTATGATCATTACGATCCAGTCACCATACGCACATCATGTCAGTGCACAGGCCATTTTGGTCGCTATGATCCAGTCAACCAAAGCACATCATGGACCACATGCAAATCATTATGATCATAACCATCCAATCACCCTACACAAATCGTGGTGTACGTGCAAGTCTTTATGATCATCACGCCCCAATCACCTTACACACATCATGGCTATCACACACCCCATTATGATCATCATGACATAGTCACCCTTTACAAATCATGGTCCATATGCAAGTCATTATGATCATCACGACCCAGTCACCAAAGACACATCGTGGTAAACATTGTAAGTAACTATGATCATCATGACCCACTCACCCTACACACATCATGGTCCATAAATATGTTATTATGATCTTCATGACCCAATCACCCTACACACATAATTGTCCACATGCAAGTCAATCACCCTAGACACATCATGGTTCACACACACGCCTTTTGACCATCAGTGCCCAGTCACCCTACACACATTATGGTCATCACATACGTCATTATGATCATCATGAAACAGCCATCCTACACATATCATGGTACACATGCAAGACATTATGATCATCATGTATCAGTCACCCTAAACATAATATGGTCTACATGGAAGATATCATGATCATCATGACCTAGTCACCCTACACACATCAGGGTCCACAGACACGTCATTATGCTTATCATGACCCAGTTGCCCAACACACATAATGGTCCACACGCACCTTATTACGATCATCATGCTCCAGTTACCCTACACATATCATGTCCATACACACATCATTATGATCATGACTACTCAGTCACCATACACACATCATGGTCCATAAACACGACATTATGATCATTATGATCAAGTCACCCTACACACATTGCAGTCCACATCGTAAGTCATTATGATCATCACCACCCAGACACCCTACACACCTCATGGTCCTCATAAGAGTCATTATGATCATCATGGCCCTGTCAACCAACATACATCATGGTCATCATATACGTCATTATGACCATCATGAACTAGTCACCCTACACACGTCATGGTCCACATGCAAGACATTGCGTTCATCACGACCCAGTCACCCTAAACACATATTGGTCCACATACACGTCATTATGATCATCACGACCCAGTCTTCCTAAATAATCATGGTGCACATACAAATCATTATGTTCAGCACGACCCAATCACCCTAAACACATTATGGTCCATACGCACGTCATTATTACCATCACGACCCAGTCACCCTACATATATCATGGTTATAACACAAGTCATTAGAATCATCATGACCCACTAACGCTATACACATCATGGTCCACACACACGTCATTATAATCAACCTGACCCAAGTACCATACAGACACGTCATTATGATCATCACGACCCAGTCACCCTTAACATATCATGGTCCACAGGAACCTCATTATGATCATCATGATTTTGTCACCCTACACACATCTTGTTCCACATACAAATCATTATGAATATCGTGATTCGGTCACCCTACACATATCATGGTCCGCATTCAAGTCATTATGATTATCAAGACCCAGTAACCCTACACATATCATGGGCAACAAACGCCTCACTATGATCATCATAACCTAGTCACACTACACACATCATGGTCCACATGCAGGTCATTATGATTATCACAACCCAAGCATCCTAAACATATAATGGTGGACAAACATTTCATTATGATTATCATGACACATTCACCCTACTCACATTAGGGTTCACAAGTACGTCATTCTGATCATCATGACACAGTCACCTTACACATGTCATGGACCACATGTACGTTATCACGACACATCACGATCCAGTCACCATACACACATCATGTCCATACACACGTCGTTATGGTCGCTATGACCCAGTCACCCTCCACACATGGTCCACATGCAAATCATGACGATCACTGTGACCCAATTATACTACACAAATCGTGTTGCACATACAAGTCTCTATGATCATCATGACCCATTCACATTATGGTCATCACACACTTCATTATGATCATTATGACATCGTTACCCTACACACATCATTGTCCATATGCAAGTTATTATGATCATCACGACCCAATCACCATGGTGCACACACATGTTACTATAAGCATCATGACCCAGTCATCCGACACACATCATGGTCCACATTGTAAGTCATCATGATCAACAAGACCCATATGTAAGTCATAATGATCATCTTGGCCCAGTCACCCTAAACAAGTCATGGTCCACACGCACGTCATTATGATCATCACGACCTAGTAACCCTACTCATATCATGGTCATCAAAGACACGTCAATATGATCATTATGACCCAGTCAATCCACATATATCATGGTCTACACTCAAGTCATTATGATCATCACGACCCAGTCTTCCTACACACATCATATCCATACACACGTCATTATGATCAAAGCGACCCAGTCACCCTACATACATTATGTTCCACACACACAACATTATGATCATTTTGATCCAGTCACCCTACACAGATCATGGTCCAAGTTGTAAGTTATTATGAGAATAACGACCTAGTCACCCAACACACTTCATGGTCCACACAAACAACATATTTATCCTCTTGATCCAGTCACCCTACACACATTATGGTCCAAGTTGTAATTCATTATGATCATCACAACCCAATCACCCTACACACATCATGGTCAACATACAAGTCATTATGATCATCAGGAACCAGTCAACCCACACACATCATGGTCATCACATACGTCATTATGATTATCATTACCCAGTTACACGACAGACATCGTGGTCCATATGCAAGTCATAATGATCATCACGAACAATAACCATAGATATATAATTGCCCACATGCATGTCAATATTATCATCACCAACCAGTCACCCTACACATATCATTGTCCACAAGCAAATCGTTATGATCATCACGCTCCATTCACCCTAAACACATCATGGTCAACAAACACATTATTATGATCACCAGAGCTCATTCACTCTGAGCACATCATGGTCCACATAAAAGTCATTATGATCATCATGACCGAGTCACCCTACACATATAATGGTCCACATGCAAGTTAATCACCCTAGACACATCATGGTTCACACATTTTTTTTTTTATGTTGAAGGCTCCAGTCACGGACAAAAGTCCACATCAAGGCCGGGTCCTAATTGAAATATAGAGAGTTGAGAAATTGGGAAA
>JAYMFT010031400.1:0-15982 GCA_038088735.1 Panulirus argus
AAAAAAATATATATATATATATATATATATATATATATATATATATATATATATATATATATATATATATATACTAACATGAATCATGAAAATCCTTAAAACATCTTTACACTAAATTTCTTTCTTGCAAAATTCTGCTTCTATTAACATCCTCTTATAAAAGACCACGTACTAAGTTCTCTTACTTTATTTTAAGACTTTCACCACAACCTACTATAATATTCACAAGTCATAGGCACAACAGCATGCTGATTAACCAAGACTTTTCTAATCATATGTTTTATTCATCTCAGCCTAAAGTCTCATTTCATCAAATTTTAGTCAGATATACCAGAAAGAAGTTGAAGTACAATAGAAAAGGAAGATAAGAAAAATATAAGCTTCATGGAAGGAAATACATATCTCTCTCATAAACACAGCCCTATAAGCATCTGAGAGCAGATTGTGGTGGGATGTACAGGATGTACACATGAGAACGGGTTCATCCCTTCCAACCATCATCATAAATATGAGGCCTGCAGATGTTTGTTCTTAAGACTTAATGACCGTACAACAACTTGTCCAAACCTATGTTGTCAAAGCAGGGAGGTGAGGTAGTACCATGCTCTCATCCACTTCCATTCACTGAATAACCTCTTGTATATATGCCTCTGGTGTGCAGTGTTAGGAATCTGGAAACAGCATTTCAGAGGAGGGGGGAAAGAAAGGGCAGGGGACAGAAATGACAGAGGAAAGAAATGGATACTCATAAGGTTGTGCCTAAGAAAGTGCTTTCTCAGCCTTCAAAACTTATACTTCTCATCATATCATTCAACAGAGCCCTATGAGCTACCGAAAACATATCAGAATGAAGGAGGGAGAACTTGATATCCTATCTGAAGAAAATTAAAGAAAGGACTTATTCCTGAGGATAAATGGTACCTATTTTGGACTAACTTCTGAAAGAAGCATACCAAAAGCCCACAAAGCATGGCATAATCTTAAAAGGGGTATCACAAAGGCCCCCCTTTGCCAATCTTATCCCATTGGATTCCTCAAGAAAGCCAAGGTAGAAGCCATAATCCTAATACCATGGGCTTTAGCAGATAGAAAAAAGGAGATCCAATATCTTGACCTAATTGGGAAAGTACCTTGCTAATACAGGCATAAAAATAAGCCTGAAAGAATACACAAATGATTTTCTAATCCTGATGATACAGGCTCAACTTTTTTCAGTCTTAACCAAGTTGAAAAAGTTATCTCAAAAAGTCTGATGAATACTGGCAATAACTGACACTTTAATGAAAGAGCCACTTAAATAACCAAAGCCATTTACAATAAGCACACCACAGAAATAAAACCTAAGTGCAATATCTACACATTCAAATCTTGGTGTGTGTTATTATGTAAATATTCTTTCCCTCTCAAATGTCTACAAACCAGTATATGTCCTATTATTATACTAAAATAATTACAACAAGCATTTAGTGCTTGTATTGCAATCTATAAATTTCTTTGCAATATTGCAAAAAAAGAAAATAATAATGTTTTAGAAATATTATGGAACGAGTTAAGTAGGTGGATGAACTTCCTTGCTAGCAGTTTCACTTATCCCTGACAAGACTGTTTAATGAAGGTAAAGTAAATGGGAAGTGTTCAGAGATGCTGGTTGTTCAACAGCAGTAATTTGATGCGTCTTGGTCGAGAAAGGACAATTAAAAGGTAGGAGAAAAACTTCTGTGTTGACAGATGGGAATGTGAGAAGAGTCTCAGTGGCTTGTGTCAGGGCAGATACTCCGTTCTGCTAAAAGAATGTTGGAGGTGACTAATATAGTATACAATTTGATTCTATGAATGCTTCCAAAAGTTTGAGAACCTGCTGATCCTGATCCTCTCTGGAGACAATCTGGCTAAAAGTGTGCACTGTGGACACCAGGAGCCAGCAAAGAGTAGCAAGCAAGCCACGGTCTCCACTACTTGTTTCAAATCCTATCATAGATATCATTACAAAATATGAACTCCTAATGAACCATGAGCTACATTATTATTAGTCTAACAGTTGGCAAAATCTGGGGAAAACAAAAAGAATAAAGAAGGTTATTAGAAGAATATAGGGAAATGAAAAAATTTATGAAGGCAATTAGTCTAAGTTAATAAATAGCAAGGGTGTGTTATACAGGGAATTTACAGTGGTATTGGGTAAAAGAGACAAGGCATGTTAGTTAATGGAGTCAACTAAGTTCAGGAGTCAGGTACTACAACTAGCTCAGGAGTCTCTCTCTGATGGCCAATTAGGACCTAAGAAGACAGGAGAGATCTTACATAACTTCTTTTGGCCATTGGTACAAAGTGAAACAATAAGGCAATACAGGTCACTTGGGTTTTGTCAATGCTTGACATTAAAGGTGAGTCATGTGAATGAACATCTGCTGGCTTCATTTGTTTTATTATAGTCGATGGAAGGGTCAATCATCATGGGCATACCTCACTTTGGTGGTAAGATGGTGTTTTATCCCCAACCAAGGATGCATTCTCTAAGATGCCCACAGGGCTCTGTCCATATATGAAAAAGAAAGTAAAAAGCATTGACCATGGAAGTGGTCAATAGTTAAAAATCTAATAACATTTAGAAATTATCATGGAAAGAAATCATCTAAACAGATTCTTCTCACCTTGTGGCTCAATAGCAGCCATACTGAGATCAAGATACTGCAGCTTACTCCTTACTGGTGGAATGCTTGGTAAATAATGGAGTTGCGGAGAGAAGATAGGACCACCCACCTGTAAGCACGTGAAATTATAGAGCACTAATAAGGGTATCTGTTGCACAATTATTTTTGGACATTGAAATTATGGGTAAGAACCTGTTTATCTACATATATTCATCGCTTAATTTTGATGGAAAAAGCAAAAACATTTTCATTCAAAGTTCATGACAACTATCACATATACAAAAGTATTAAAAAATGCATAATATATTACCAAGATAACAAAAATGGTTCTGCAAAGGAACTTGGAAAAGCTATAAGCACCTAAAAATCATTCTGCCATAATGGCAGGGCTAGTGTGTTGCGTTTACTGCTCGTCTTGCTTGTTGTATAACATAGTTTTTCTCAACTGCTACTCTCCTACTCACTGGGTCGCAGTTGTATAATGCTACTTTTCTCTATCTCACTCCTGAATACCTACGACAAGATTTAGCCACAATGGCATGGCTTGCATGAAGAACTCACATGTCTTGGTTGTTGAACAAAACTATTCTTCTAAGCCACCACATACACTACATTATTATTGTCTTTGTTTATCTGGTACCGATTTCAACCATGTCAAGTGCTCTTTAAAAGTGAGTGTAGTTGTTCCATGCTTGTTTCTTATTTCTCCTGGCATTACAATGAACACTTATTTTAGTTTCCTTGTTGGGCTGTTATATATTTTAACCTGATTTATTTTTGGTATGTACCAAGGTAATCTTGATGACTTAACTTTTTATCTTCCCCATTGAGAGGCCTCCAGTTTTGAAATATTTTCCTTCATACCTTCAACTTGTTGCCAAGCTTAGGTTATCATTTATCTTTTATTCATTCTGGGCTACATAGGTCCAGTTATTTTCAGTCTTTTATGATGGTTTATAAGTTCTATCCCTCAGTGTTGTTTGTGAAGTGCTTCTGACTTCTAATTTGTTTACATCCTTTTGTTATGCTGGTGACAGTACAACACAGCAGCATTCAATTTTACTTTTCATGTATACATTAACCATTTTCATCAATGCTCTTCTGTCTCTTTCAGTGAAAATTTTCAAAATCATACCACTCATTATTTGACTTGATAGTGCTAGTGCTATCTTCTCTATATGGTTTCTAGATTCTAAACCTTTTAAGTTTGTTTTTCTTTCAATTGCTCTTTCTGGTGGGTCTATATATGGTGTCATTGATGTATTTTTATTTGTTCACAACTTATTTGCTCAACTTTTCTCTGTTTAATTCCATAATATACATCTTTTTGCATCTTCTATTGATCAGCTTCTGATCCAATCACTTTGCTTACTTGATGTCATCAGTGAAGCTCATTCTGCTTTCCTTTACTTTGCCGTTGATATCTAATATCATTATTATACAGAGGATTGAAGCAAATGAAATTTCTTGTAGTACCACAGAAAGAAAACCTCCCTCAGACATAGTTCGACTTGTTACTACTATGAACTTTGTTAGTCACAAACCTTTGATCCAGAGTCACTAAGTGAGAGTGTTCCTATGATGAGCTTTTGCCAAAATAGCTAGGTTACTACATGGAATGTGTACTTCCTTATTTATAAATTATGGAGAAAGTATTCTTTATTCATGGGAAACCATCTTTTGAACTTTCTTGAACATCAAAAATTTTATGTGCATTTGTATACTTTCAGCATTTACAACTTCATCACTCAGTTTACTACAACCAACCATCAACCATACACAGATATAGTACTTCATGTCCTTCCGAAGAAATTTGTTGTTCTGACCTCTGTTACTCAGGCATTGTAACTCATGAAAAATTCATGTTCTGTTCATGCAGCCTAATTTGTTAAAATATTAAAAGATGTACGCTTGCCACCCCTAACTCCTCTCTTCTCCATTGTCCACAAATTTGTAGCACTGATATAATACTGATATAGCACTGCTCTCTTAACTCAAGTAGATCTCAGCTGCCTTTCTCTGGACTCCCTATTAAATCATTATACTTCTTTAAATTTACTGACCAAACTTGAGATTCATATTTCTGTTATATTTATGTTTTTTGAACAGTTTGCCACATATATCCATATGCCTGTGCATTACTGTACCATACAACACATCCGAGCTGTTAATAATGAAAAATATAGAAACATGTAAATCTATGAACAAATCATGGGACTTAGAATTCCATTCTGGTGAATTAAAATAATGCAAGTCTTACCTCAGCCTTAGCAAGTCTGAGAATAATACATCCTCTGAGAATAACTCTGCCTACAACTCCTGGTTTCAGTGTCTTGCCCCCAAGATCAAGTCTTCGCCACAGTGTTTCATCAAATGCTAACCTCTTCCATCGCCTACAAGCTTGAGCACACCTAGCCAACATGAACTTTGGAAGCCATCGAAAAACTGCTAGAATCAGCTCGTCTGACATGCGATTAAATTTATCTGAAAGAAGGGAAACACAAAAATGAAGGGGTAATGAAGCTATTACCACCCATACTGCATTTAAGATCTTTTACAGTGCAAAATATTACCCTTAAATGCTGTAATCTTAAAACACGTACATACATATGTGTCGCTGGACTCCAGCATTATCAGACTCCACCTGCATGACGTTACACTAAGATTAAAATGTCTATCAATTTCCTTCTCTTCCTCAAAGCTGCAGTATCCCTGTAAAAGGGGTCCTGGGATTATATATTATAGAAACTACCACTATAACTATTATTATAATCTTATTTATTATACTTGATCACTTTTTCCTGCATCAGCAAGGTAGCGCCAGGAAACAGACGAAGTAAGACCCATCCACTCACATATACATACACACACATATATGCACAATACATACATATACATATATACATACACATGCATATACACATACACACATGTATGTATTCTCATACTTGCTTGCCTTCATCCATTCATGGAGCAACCCCGCACCACAGGAAACAACATTGCCACCCCTTGCATCAGCGAAGTAGCGCCAGGAAACACGAAAAAAGGCCACATCCACTCACACCCAGTCTCTAGCTGTCATGGGTAATGCACCAAAACCATAGCTCCCTATCCACATCCTGGCTCCACAGACCTTTCCATGGTTTATCCCAGATGTTCCACATGCCCTGGATCAGTCCACTGACAAAACGTCGATCCTAGTATACCACATCCTTCCAATTCCCTCTATTACGTGCACACCTTGCACCCTCTTGCATGTTCAACCCCCGATCTCTCAAAATATTTTTCAATCCATCCTTCCACCTCCAATTTCATCTCCCACTTCTCCTTATTCCCTCCACCTCTGACAGACATGTCCTCTTTGTCAACCTTTCCTCACTCATTTTCTCCATATGTCCACACCATTTCAACACACCCTCTTCTGCTCTCTCAACCAGACACTTTTATTACTACACATCTCACTTACCCTTACATTACTTACTCGATCAAACCACCTCACGCCACATATTGTCCTCAAACATTTCATTTCCAACACATCCATCCTCCTCTGTACAAGCCTATAAACAGCCCATACCTCATAACCATATAATATTTTTGGAACTACTATTCCTTCAAACATACCCATTTTTGCTCTCCAAGTTAATGTTCTCTCCATACATTCTTCATCGCTCCCAGAACCTTCACACCCTCCCCCATCCTATGACTCACTTCCACTTCCACAGTTCCATTCATTGCCAAATCCACTCCCAGATATCTAAAACACTTCACTTCATCCAATCTTTCTCCATTCAAACTTACATCTCAACTAACTTGACCCTCAACCCTGCTGAACCTAATAATATTGCTCTTATTCACATTTACTCTCAACTGTCTCCTTTCACACACTTTTCCAAACTCAGTCACCAACTTAGGTAGTTTCTCACTCAAACCAGCCACCAGTGCTGTATCATCAGCGGACAACAACTGACTATCTCCCTAGGCTCTCTCATTCCCAACAGAATGCATACTTGCCCCTCTCTCCAAAACTCTTGCATTTACCTCCCTAACCACCCCATACATAAACAATCTAAACAACCATGGTGACATCACACACCCCTGCCACAGACTGATCTTCACTGGGAACCAAGCACTCTACTCTCTTCCTACACGTACACATGCCTTACAGCCTTGATTGATAAAAGCTTCTCACTGCTTCTAGCAGCTTACCTCCTACACCTTATGATCTCAAGACCTTCAACAAAACATCTCTGTCAACCATATGATATGCCTTCTCCAGATCCATAAAAGCTACATACAAATCTAACTGTTTTCCTAAGTATTTCTCACGTACATTCTTGAAAGCAAACACCTGATCCACACATCCTCTACCACTTCTAAAACCACACTGCTCCTCCACAATCTGATGGTCTGTACATGCCTTCATCCTCTCAATCAATACCCTTCCATACAATTTTCCAAGAATACTCAACAAACATATACCTCTGTAGCTTGTACACTCACCTTATCCCCTTTGCCTTTGTACAGTGGCACTATACATGCATTCTGCCAATCCTCAGGCACTTCACCATGATCCACACATACAATAAATGTTCTTACCAACCAATCAACAACACAGTCACCCCCTTTCTCAATAAGATCAACTGCAATACCATCCAATCCTCTTCTCTCTTCACCAAACCGCCCTCCCTGACTCTCTCACTTTGCACACCACCCTGACCAAAACACCCTACATCTGCCACTCTATCATCAAACACATTCAACAATCCTTCAAAATACTCACTCCACCACTAACTGTTATCACTTCCCCCTTGCCCATTCACCGATGTTCCCACTTGTTCTTTTGTCTTACACAAATTATTTAACTTTATTAATGATAACTGAAAAAATACAAAAAAATATAAAAAAGTCTTGAACGCTATACCATGTGCATTTCATATTGTGCTTGTTTTTGGTAATGTGGGGCATACTCGCTCTGTGTCGGTCTTAGGGAGCTTTCACACCAACATGACACATGGCAGGACAGCACATGACACACAATACAGTGGTTTCAGACCAAAGTGACATGTGGCGTGTGCATGGTTTCCCTGTTCAATTCACAAGATATCATCATTGGAAGGTGATGCCGATATAATTACTCTGATTAGTGTTGTAACTGCCATAAGAAAACGTAAGAAGAGGTGGTGGGTACATTCATATCTGAGAGACAATGTAGGGATTCACTGTGCAGTAATCTGATGTTGTGTCATACAAACACTTGCAAGTTTCAAAATCTTGCACAAAGTTTATATTAAATGCCTCACTTTCTGGAAGAGGCATGCCGAATAACTGTTCACGAGAACACAAAGAAATCATGTATGCCTCTCCTCGACTGCACAATCGAGGAAGTCTTGTCAAATGTGGCTGGTGAAAATCTGCAAGGAGTCTCTTCAAAATCTGCTACATATGCCATAAATCTGCTAGTTTTATCTTTTGTATCTTCAAAGTTATTTGTATTAAATCTGACAACTCTGGACCGATGTGGCACATCGCATGCTGAATAAAAACAATCCAGTCCGATCCTGGAGTGGCTTCCAAGTGACACGTGGCATATGCAATGTGTCATGCCACTCCTGTGTGAAAGGTTTCATTTGTTTTTAAAGGTTTGTTTTTAAGTGGCATGCCACGTGCAGTGTGTCACTTTAATGTGAAAGCTCCCTAGTCTGCTTCAAGCTATCGTGCTGTCAGGTTCTATACAGAGAATTGTGACTTTATTTATTAAATAATTTTGCAATCCTTACAATTCAAAATGGCAACAAGTGATAGAGGAATTTAAAGAAAGTGTGTGAAATGTATATTGTATTACTGTATATTGTATCTTGTATCAAAAAATGGTTACATTATTGATTTAATGGACTTCCAAATTTAACGGACACCCCCTCCCCTCTATCAGTCCGTTAAATCGAGGGATTACTGTTATTTACAAATCCAGAAAAAATATGAGAAAAATTGGTGGGAGATTTTGAAATGCCATGTACTATGAACACTTGGGTTGACTTGGGTCCACAACATTAAACATATAATTGTTGAATAATATGATACATTACATTTTCATATAATTTTTTCTACACAATTCTTTTCAGTGGGTTCTTACCTAATGCATGAATTAGTAACAATCTATAAATTCAGAAAAAATGTAGGAGAAAACAGGTTAAATATATAGATGATCATTAACAATCTTGTTTGTTTCAAGCCATTCAATATATAATTGAAAAATGATACAGTAAATTATGTAAAATTAATAATCACATAAATATTTGTTTGCTTCCTAGCGCTATATTCTTGATGCGGGAAACGGCGATCAAGTATAGGGGAGAAAGAATACTTCCCAAGTGTTCCCCGCATGTTGTAAAAGGCGGCTAAAAGGGGAGGGAGCGGGGGGCTTGAAATCCTCCCCTCCTGTTTTTTACTTTTCCAAAAGAAGGAACAGATGAACGGGGCCTAGTATGGATTTTCCCTCTAAGGCTCAATCCTCTGTCCTTAACGCTACCTCACTAATGCAGGAAATGGCGAATATGTATGAAAAAAAATATTCAGAAATATATATATGAGAAAATTGGTGAAATTAACTCAAGTCTTACAAAAAATATTCAGAAATATATATGAGAAAATTGGTGAAATTAACTCAAGTCTTACAAAGTATCAACAATAATTGACTGAAAATATCCAACATATGCTTAATAAAATAATTTTGCTTTGTACAGGCTTCATAATTAATTATACTTCATGTACATGTGTAATGAATTTTTTCTACTTATTTTCAATAGTCCAGACTTTCAACTAATCGGGACCTCCCTCCCCACAATTAGTCTGGACTAATATGGGTACTCTGTGAAAATTACTTTTATGCAACATGCATTTCTCATTATTATATTTTTCATTATACTGAGTCAAGATTCACACCCAAGAGATGAAAATGCATTGGGACTCAAATGAACCACTGATTCACCCCCAAGCAATTTTCTCATCACTCAAAATTTGTTTAGTTTTACTCATTTCACTGGCCCAAATGCCCAGAAGTTATCATATATACCTGTACTTCAGAGAGATACTACTTCAAGGGGCCCTGCACTATTTATTCCATACTTTGATATTATAAGCACTTAAATATTTAGTCCCACCTCAACTTTGACTATGTGAGAGCCAATAATCATAATGCATATGTGTCAATGAATGTGCCTGTGACACAGCTTACAAGTACAGAATTATGGTCAACCTAGTTCCCATTCTCAATACTATTTGCTACAGTTTACCCAATCCTTTTCTTAGTTTACAGTTATATGGTTTGGTTTGGCCTTAAAAACAGCATATAAAGGCACCAGGTATGATGAAAACAAAAATGTGACAGCAAGAGGAAAAAAGGAATATGAGTTACTTAAGAGATGTTAATTCCAAGAAACTTGCAAATTTGGCATATAATATTTTAATGTGCTTTCTTACCTCCATAACTCCTGGCTCTGGGGTGTAAACATGAGGAACCAAATCATTGTACAGTTCCATGAAGTTATCAACAGTCTGCACAGAACATGCTAGTGCGAAGTAATGGCGGCTGTGGATAGAAAAAATGCTATGGAGAGCTCATAATGTTACTTACTCAGCAACCAATGTACGAGTTATATGAAGAATAGCTCTTAAAACATATAATTGTCATACAGTGAAAATGGTCTGCCATACACATGGGAAAACATAATTTCTGGTTAATGAAACAAATTTATGCCACTCTGTGGTGTGTGCTTCCACATATATTTTCCTAGCAGTCAACTAGGACATAAAGAATAATCCTGGGCCATGAACGATAAGTCTTCTCACTAATTCAAAGCTCCTTTTCACCCAAATAATATGAGAATTATTAAATTATTTCTCACACATACTATTTTTACTACTTGTATATGTCCACACTTCTGTCTTCCCTCATGCATTTCGCATTGCATGAACATCCCATACACAATATCCCATAAACACATCACCACACAACTCAGTATACAATATTTACTCATATCTGCATCACTTATTGAATCCTTAACACATTCCATCTCCCGTTGGATCTTCTTTTACTTATCTTGAAATAAGCGTCGTCAGTATCATCAAATATAATTTTTCTAAATGCCAATTTGACTCTATCCATCTCTTCTGAATTTCCTTAAATTTATTGCATTCATTTTAGCAATATCACGTCTCCTCAAAGGCAATTGTCTTACCTTCCATAACTAGTTTCCCTTTTAAACGTTGGCCCATCTTTCACTTAAATACATCAGATCAGTCTACACTTATTCAACGATTCTCCACCATCCTCACATCGTAATCCATGGACCCATGATCAAAGTGCAATTAGGGGGTAAAGAAAAAGTGGTATAATGTTTGATAAGTTCTCAAGGATTTGACCACACAAACATATGCCTATCAAAATAAAGGTAGTAAGTTGTAATCAGAAAACATCTATGGAAAAGCTAAAGTCCCATCATAGAAGTGCTGAATTAATACCCACAAATATCTTAACTACTTATGTCTTACTTTCTATCTTATCAAAACTAAGCTAACATGTTGGACATTATACTTTCTGCCTACATGCAACATACATACATCCTCCTTTTTTTCTGCTTAACCTCTTTTCTTCACACAATTTTTCCTCATCCTCACTTTGTCAAATAAAAACTTTCTGAATATGGGTAAGAAAACTGTCATGGGATAAGAAAATTATCTGGGATTCTGTCCGATTCTAATGCCAATGAAAGGGAGCACTCAGGCAGCATACTTTCATTTCTCTCCAAGACAAGAGCTCTTCTCATATATCAACTTTTCCATTTCAAAAGTGTGACCTTGTTTCAGCATCATTATGCCTGTTATGGACCATGACTGTCCAAATATCTTTGCCATCTGGCTCAAGATTTGTTTGACTTCAAAAGCTATTTTCTCAGTTTCACCTGTTCTACTACAATCAATACTGTAACATCCTTCAACAATTTGAATTTCCTAGGAAGTTCTCTACTTCAGAGACTTCAACATACATCAAAAGGAATGGGTAAAATCCTCCCTTAAAGACAGAAAGGAGACTCTGAGTACAGTATGGCAAGAGGTCAGAGTAAATGAAGCTAGGGGAGTGGGTGAGGAATAGAAGGTATTTTAGAAGCAGAGCTGACATGTAAGGGAAGAGTGTGACATGCTGAAGGTGGGAGGTAGGAATGTGAGAAATGGTAGTGAGTGGTCAGATGACATAGTTAAGCTGCTAGTTAAAGAGAAAAGAGAGGTGTATTGGTGATATATAGGAGGAGATGTATGAGAAAAAGTGGCAGGAGCTATATATATAAGGAAAATGCAGACATTGAAATAGATGGCAAAATGAGAATTGGAGTGAACGGGTATCAGCAAACTTTAATGAGAATAAGAAAATATTTTGGAAGGAGGTTAATACAGTGTGAGGTTAATGTAGTGTGAGAAAACAAAGAGAAAAAATGGGAACATTGGTGAAGGGTCATATGAGGAAGTGATAAGAGGGAGAGATAAGGTGAAAAGGAGATTGAGTGAACGCTGTGAAGGACTGTTGTACACTCCAACCCTCGATGAGGGACAGATGTGTATGGGGCATTCGCGAACCACCAGAGGTCAAGTGTTGAATGGAATCCCACCATGCATGAGTACAGCTGGATATTTGGATTATGCTTG
Source organism: Panulirus argus (assembly GCA_038088735.1). NCBI lineage: Eukaryota > Metazoa > Arthropoda > Malacostraca > Decapoda > Palinuridae > Panulirus > Panulirus argus. Next base: position 12,348 of record JAYMFT010031400.1, read on the forward strand.
ATTGGACTTCTCTCTTTGCACAACACTAACAAATTCCAATGAATATTACAGTGAGAGATATATCAGATAACTTTACTGGTGAAATAGTGAACAGTGACTCTGTGACAATGTTTCAACAGTGCCTTTGGTTATGGGATCAGGGCTGCTGTTGCCTAACATAAACACCACGATACTGACATACACCAGCGCTCAGCTCTGTTGTCTGAAAAGGAGTTTGTGAGAAGTTAAACCCGCTAAACATATTTCGTGCCAGAAGTTATGTACAGACACAATTAATGAAATGCAAATGAAACAATGATTACCAAGGTGATGGAAACCAGCTAAAATTACAATTAAGCCCTTAAAATTTTTGAGGTTCCAAGGACGTAGTATAACCTGCTGAACCTGCTGTTATCAAATGTTGCCTCTCTGCCCTACAGCCAGGTCATAGAAATAACAGGCCTGGTAGATTACTCCTAAAATATATACTGTGGATATGTGACCTGCCACATATACATAACTATATCTGTCATGGCTGTACGTGCAAACCCAAGTGCAGTGCAGCCCTCTTGTGGCATGAATGAGAGTGAATCAGAGTGTGGGCGAGTGGTGCTCTCTAGTTGTGTTAGTGTGAGTTACTGCATTATTGTCAGTTGCTTGTGTGAGTGGTGAGGTGTGTTTGATGTGGCATGAGGTGTCATGTTGGAGTGTTACACTGTGACCTCCCAGATAAATGTGCTTTTCAAGCCTGTGTTCCTTCAAGCCATCTGTACTCTCAATAAAAATAGTGTGTGTGCAATCTACATTTGTCATTAACCCTCAAGTGACACGGGGAACCAACAGGACACAGTGAGTTCCCTGTCAACATGGTGCAGTGAGTTTGCACACTGGGTTAGACAGTGGTTGGAAGCCAGTCGGACCCAACGACGCCATCTTCTCTGCGGCCCTGGGATTACCTGCTACAGTGCAACGCGGACAGTCAAGTGCAGAGCAGTGATCAGTGCTCTAGTGTCCGGTGCAGTGCTCTTCCACATGATCCAGTATTTTGAGGAGACCAGACTTGCTGCAGAGTTGAGAACCAAGGAGAGATGACACCAAGAAAGGCAAGAGTTCATGGTGCTCTTCCGGACCCTCCAGGCACCAAACGAGACAACTGCAGCACCTGGGTTACCTCCAGCAGCTAGTGCACCTACCCAACCTGCGTACCCAGTTCAAGCTCACTCTACGACCGGTCTGGACCCCACAGCTTCCATGGCGACTCCACCAACTGCACCGCTGACCATGACATCTGCACCCCTCCAGCGTCTTTGGTGACACCTCAGACAAGCGCCTCGTCACCTGCAACAAAACCTGTGGCCCACACCCCGCCAGTGCTCCAGGCCAACTCCACCTTTCAAGTTTTTCGGCAGTGGCGACGACGGTGGTTGGATTATGCCACCATGACAGATTTGCAGAAGCTGTCACCGGCCAAACAGCTTATTCAGCTACAGATGGCGATCTCTCTAGATGCCCAGCGAGTGCTAGAACACACCCTGGGCATCCCACTTGACACTACCCTCTCCACTGATGAAGTTCTGGACGCCCTCCAAGAATACTTCAAAGGGCAACGTAATGAGGCACTACGACGCCAGTCACTTCTGTGCTGCTGTCAAGAAGAGGGTGAAGATTTTCAAAATTTCTACATAAGACTCAAGAGCTATGCCAAAGAAGTGGACCTGTGTACTGGCCATTACGTCACTTGTGCCGAGACACAATTGAAAATGGTGATTATTATGGGTGTCCGACATGAAGACCTCGTTCAACGCCTCACAGCCCTTGACTCCAATGCCTCCCTCAACGACGTCGTCACATGCTGCAGGTCATTTGAAGCCACCTGCACAACGGCGTCAGCCATTCATGACTCCCCCAGCTAGATGTGTGCAGTGTCCGCATACAAGAGGCAGCAGAGAAGGCAGAAATCACATCAATCTTCGGCCCTGACTCATCAAAAGGATTCCATACCACAGCAGCACACCAACCAGCCTTGCTCCTCGTGCGGCCGACAACACAGCTCCTCCAAGTGCCACCGCCAGCAACTCAACGTGCACCAACTGCAGGCTTAAGAGCCATTGGGCATGGAAACAAAAATGCTCAGCAAAGGAGGCCCAGTACAGGTACTGCCAGAAGACAGGCCACTATGATAAGTGCTCCAGGGCCAAAAGGAGAGCTGGTTCTCAGAAGTCACCGTTACCCCACCCACATGTAAAACACCGCCTGCTAACTTACGGGCAGTTGCTTCCTCACACCCCGACGATGCATCACCGCCTGAGACTGCCTCCTCAAGACCTGTCTGCATTCATGTCACCTACAGCAACACCTCGTCACAATTACAAATTTTGCCGGACACAGGTGCAGAAGTTACTATCATTGGAGAACGTCACCTCACTGCCTTAGGCATACCGAGCAACATTCTCCGGGAGTTACCAGCTACCGCTACCCACATGGCTGATGGCTCGGAGATGTCACCTGCCCTGGAAGTTTTCATCGCAACCTTACGGCTTGGTAAGAGGTCTTGCAGGGCCAAACTACAGGTTCACAAGAACGTCCCAATGCCCCTTTTGTCCCTCTTGTCCTTTGGTCATTGCAAGGCTTTGGGAATTATCCCAAAGGAGTTCCCCAGGTCCATTCATCATGTACTGTATGTTAACCGCTGTACTGAACTCCCACCTGACGTTTCTACATCTCCAGCAGCTGCCAAGCAGTACTTTCTCAAGGAATTCAAGGATGTCCTGGTGTCAAAGGAGGATCTTCACAACACTCCTCTCTGACCTATGACAAGCCCGCCGATGAGGATTCACTTGAAAGAGGGAGCTGTCCCCTTTGCAATCCACACACCAAGATGTATACCACTTGCTTTTCAGCAGCAAGTGCAAGATGAACTCCTGTCATTGGTATGCCAGAGCATAATCAAACCTGCTGGAGACGACCCATCAGACTGGTGCCATCCGCTAGTTGTCGTACCCGAGGACACCGGTGTATGGCTCACAGTCGACCTGATGAAACTTAACATGCAAGTCTCACGCCCCACACACCCTGCCCCATCGCGTATTGATGCCGTCCGAAGTGTTAGCCCCACTGCCCGCCTCTTCACCACCGCTGACGCACTCCATGGCTACTGGCAATTAGAACTCACCAAGGAAGACCAGCATTAACCGCTTTTATTACCCTGTTCGGCCCGTACATTCACTGCTGTGGCCCCATGGGCTTCTCGGCCATGGGGGATGCATACTGCCTCCGTGGAGACAGAGCTCTTCAGGGGGTAGAAAAATGCGTGAAAGTGGTGGACAACATCTTGTTGTATGACGACGACCTCCGTCGTGGCAGAACCCCAAGTTCACTTCTGTGGCTATAACATTTTATCTGCAGGGATAGCAGCAGACACCAGGCGAGTCCGCGCCATTCAGGAGAACCCTACGTCAGCCAACATTACTGACCTTCGTTCGTTCATGGGTCTGGTGAACCAGCTGGCTGAGTTCACGCCGGACATCGAAACTGCAGCCTAGCCCCTACGCCTGCTACTCAGCCTTAAGTCTACGTTCGCCTGGACACCGGACCATGATGAAGCCTTCCGTCGTGCCAAGACCTTGCTCTCTCAGCCTCCTATCTTGGCACATTTT
>JAYMFT010031411.1:0-15982 GCA_038088735.1 Panulirus argus
CGTTAAGAACAGAGGACTGAGCCTTAGAGGGAAAATCCTCACTTGGCCCCTTCTCTGTTCCTTTTTTGGAAAAGCAGGAACTGGAGGGGAGGATTTCCAGCCCCCTGCTCCCTCCCCTTTTAGTCGCCTCTCATGACACGCTACAGAATATGTGGGAAGTATTCTTTCTCCCCTATCCCTAGGGATATTATATGACAAAAAACTATCCAAGAAAGTTACACATGAAATCTTTACTAAGTTATCTTTTGAAAATCCACATTTTGAATGGGCCATAAAAATGGTATAAAGAATGAGGTAAAGGGTGTGAAAAATACTGTTAATATCTACTTTACCTTTATTTGCAAGTTTAGTGATGTATTCTACAACAAGGTCTGATGTGAGGCCAGTGTACTGCTTAAATGATGCCATGAAGTCCCATGCAGTTGTGGATGAGTTTGTGTTTGACCTTCGGAGCCAACCTTGCATCAGAGGCAATAATAAATGGTTCACACAGTACATACCAAAAATGGGACCTGCAGACAAAGAACAAGATGTTATGACACATCTGACTTAGTAGCAATAGCATTCTGAGTTGAAATAGACAAATTAACATTGTGAATACATTCTTCTTTTTTTTTCTAAATGTTATCTGAAGAACAATTGGTACAGAAATGTGTTTTCCTAAATTTTCTGAGCTATTCATACTATCCCAAAAGACTTTGATTTTATTGATCACCATTGTCATCACTGTCTTAACATGTACTTTATCTTTTATAAACATTCTTAAAAATAATCCCATAACAACTTGAGAAAAAGTTTCTAGAACTTTTTGAATGAGTAAAAAATGAATGAAGGTGCTAATACTATAGCATGATGTAACTGATCATTAAGGAGAGGAGACAGTAGGATTAAGGAGACAAAAAAGACTAGTGACCCTGCTTACAGAAACAGCAGAAAGGTGTTGTATTATACAGCAAAATAAATAAAAAGACTGAAAAGGGAGCTCTAGTAAGAAAGAAATGAGTATCCAGACAGATACCTCTCTGAGCTTAAACAGGGAAAATGAGACCAATAAGGACTGAAACACCAGTCCAGTTCTTAGATGGGCTTGTCTGTAAAATCTTCCACATTATCATCCCAAAGTTAGCACACCATGTTTCAGTAACATAAATCAATGATGGTTGTACCAAAGTAACTTTCAACAAACCATTCCACAGTTGATGGTTCTCATTTAATCTTCTATGATTCTCCTTACAGGTCTGGATATTGGCTGTATTTCAAAACTCTGATATTCTGGCTTACACTTCAATATTCTGAATGCTATCTATCTATATCTCTGCCTCCCATTCCCTTCATGAACCCCCTCAAGGGGATGGCCATGGCAAAAGTCTTCATAACAGATGAACTCCAGTGCCACTTCTTAGTCTTTAGTGCCTCACCCTTAACAGGCCACTGGCAGAGGGCAACTTAAATGCATTGTTTTAAGGGGCTCCTAGCTAATGTTCCAAACACAGTCCTCCCACCAATTTCTACCTAATGCTCCTTCTGATGTTCCTACCTACTACTCCCATCTATTGCTCCCACCATTTTTCTTAAAGGCAGGGCTAGAGCATAGCACTCACAGGATGAAAATCTTGAGTTACAATGAATGAGTTGTGAGAGTTAAGTATTGTGAAGTACTATGTGTAACAAGGAGATTTTGTATCTTTGTGGACAGAATATCAGCAGTCCATGTGTGGGTGAGGCAGAAAGAGAACAGCTACCTAAGGCAAAGGAGTGCAACTTGATAACCACAGTAGTACTGGCTCACTACACAGCCGTCATTAACCCTCTGATATCCAGGTGACAGTACCAGTAATATACATCCTGGTCGGTGTCTGCCTACCAACTACTACCTACTGAATGCATAATCTAAATAATTAACTCTGCAACATCTACTGTTTATCAGAGTATATTTCCTATTCAACTCCCCTTTCTTAAATAAAACCGTCTTCCTTTGATTTCCAATCACATTTAATTCTTTCACTTTTCCCTCTCTGTATTCAATATCAAGCTCCTTAATTTGATTCTGCTACACTCATTAACAAATTTAATCAGAAAACAACTAATTTATTTCCCTAAAGGTTAAAACAGTGTAATTATTGTTATGAAGATATACCTGGGCAATCTGGCAAACTACGGAGAAGTGAGAACAATGTATCCAAGGCCTGTGGCTGGTAACGACGAGGACAAGTCATTGTAGCTCCTGCTAGTCCTTCCAGTAAAAGATACCAAACTTGCAAGATTCCACTATTCCGATCCATTGATGCTAAAGAAACTCCATTGGCACAATCAAGCAAAGGCCACAAAGGCATGTAATTTACCTGTAAATTTATTACCAAATTGTAAATTTACATATCAATTTAACCATACAAATCATGCATAAAGCTTTCATTAACAGCAAAATGGCACATGAAAAATCTATTAAGGAGGGCAACAAAATCATCACATGAAAAAATAAAATAAAAAGCAATACGGAGATAAACTATCTATCTATCTATCAACTGATATCTCTGATGACCATTCCCTTAAGGGGTTGGCCATAGCAAAGATGTCTCCATAAGTAGTGAACTCCAGTGATGCTTCTTAGATTTAGTGCCTCATCCTTAATAGGCCACTGGCAAAGGACAACTCTAATGCAATGTTTCCAGATGTTTCAGCTGAGGTAAACATTATGAGATAATTTTTGGTTTTTGATTTATTGTAAGGATAGGTTTGATATGTCTTGCAAAATCATGGTTTTGGCTCTGAAAAAAAAAAAAAAAAATAATGGAACACAATCATCTGTGGACACATAGTGAAAGTGCAATTAATGGCTATAATTTCATGAAAATAAAAGATCCTTTGATAAAAGGTACTTTCTTTTGAATAAAGACTGTTTTTGGTGGAAAACCACATGCTTCATCCAGATGCATAACCCAGAATTAGCAAAATTATCAATCCACCTTTCAGAATTTAGCTGAATTATCAATCAACCATCTTTCAATAAACTGAAGGAATCAGTCTATCAAAAGTGTTCTATGCTTATTCCACAAGTGCACAACCTTAAAATGTAGGCAATCAAGTGGTAATTTAAACTCGTCCATGATTCAAGTTAAAAAGGAATGGTACTGGCAGGAGGCAGACCAATTAACTTATCTCACTCTGTCATAATATAAAGAGTGATTCTGAAGAAGGGAGAGTGACTATTTTGGTAATATGTATGCAAAAGAAATCAAGGTTCCTGACTCGCTAGGAAGGGCTGGAAAAGATATACAATTAGAATTTTGTGAATGTATCTATAGAGATCTCCATATGCTTGATCAAAGACTCCCCCGAATCGAACGAATCTAAAGCAAACTATTTCATTTCAATATTTTAAGCCTATTATGGGTTCACTAGTCCTGCCACCAACCTTAACTATAACAACAGTGAATTTATCACTCTAAAATTCAGTTTGTAATGAATTCATATAAAAGTGGGTGAGAGGTGAATATAAACTCTTCCATGATGGCATGTATGAAGTACAGAAACAAAACCTCATAAATTCATATAAAAGTGGGTGAGAGGTGAATATAAACTCTTCAATGATGGCATGTATGAAGTACAGAAACAAAACCTCATAATCAGATGGATAGCCTGGGTTGAAGGAGTAATGGGTTCTGAATCACATACTGTGACATTAAAATCTCACCCTGCAATGCACCATTATCCCTTTCAGCATGACTCCTGCAACAATTGTGGACATTCAATGCACACCAGTCTCACCACAGCAGTGGACCTTATTTTCCTGTGGAGGGAAAGCATCCCATTCTTCCTTTACTACCTTGAGGCATGTATAGATGCCAGATGTTAGCTCCAACTCTATCCAGAATGTTGCAATTGGCAGCAGTGTTCAATTACCCACATTTAGTGAAAAGATACTGCTCACTTTCCCTCCTTGGCCCCTGCATACAAAGTAATATAGGTAAACATAATTACATGTGGTTCAGATGAACAAAACAGCCAAACCATACTTACACATTACATGTCATACATGTTCAGGGAATACTCACTACAGTGATACAGAGCATCAAATAACTGATTCAGTAAATAAAATGCAGTATCATAACTACTTAATCTTGTTTTCAAGGAAAAAACACAGAACAAATAAGGTAAAACCTGTCATCTTTATTAGCATTCACGTTCTCACTCGTATGGGTATGAATCATATGCAATGAAATTGTTGTTCAAAAACATGTTAACTGCAAAAGAAATGCAATGAATATGTCTAGAAAGACAAAGACTAAGAAAAACTAAGGGGTTTACAAATTAACTAAATCTAATACTATTAACTACCCAATCTGAATAATCATAAAAGAGATCACTGGGACAACTATAAACACAGCTAGACAGCAGAGTTCCACAGACTGCAAATGAAAGGTTTCCAATGGATCAACACAGTGAAGATGACTAAGTAAGAGATGGAGTGATGGCTTAATAGAAATGCTGATACAGTATAAACAATGAAGAGTGGGTAGACTGCCAAAGGATGATGCCTTCCGAGACAAAGCTTAGTAGAAACAGAATGCTCTTGACTGATGAGGAATGAAGTAAGATGTACTATGAAATGAAAGAAAAATACCCCGAGAAAGAACTTCCATGTAAAAAAAAAAGGCACCATCTAAGGAGCACAATTAACTACTGACCTGTCTGAAGTGCAAAAAGAGCTGCCAATTTGGAAAACTGATACCAGTAGTCTTCTGAAACATGAGCTATTTAGTTAATACAGTACAACAGATATGGAGTATTCCTCTTATCTTTAGATAAAAATATAACTGAATACATAGCAATAATCATGTGGCCTACATTATGATACATCCAGCAAATCTCTAACAATTTCTTAAAGGGTCACAAAAGCAAATTATGTGAATTGTCAGAAATAACAGGAAAAACTTTAGGATTCGGTTCAGGCATAATTTTTCGGTAATTTTCCACCAAACAAGGATATAATAATAACAGTAGTAACAATGCATATTCTCAGCTTCCAGCTCATGTGTGTGTTACACGATATGTGCTTCTATGAAAACACCAGACATGGAAAAGTAGCTGTACACTATATGCCCCTATATAGGGGTGAGCAGACTCAGACACACTGGATGGAAGAGCACTAGTAAGACATTAATGATGAACACAAAGGAAGAAGATAGCATGAAGCATAAATTTTACCTACTTTTTTAGTTTCCATTCCAGCAATGTCATCAACTAATGACCAAAGAAGGTCTTCATCAATGTTGGGCAGGTGTGGGTCCACTACCTGGGGTGGGGTGTTCATAGTGATCCTGCAAACCATAATTAAAGTCACCCATCTATCCATTTCATCCATCTGTTTACCTACAGATCTAGAGAGCTACATCTTATACAATAAGTTTAACCCTTACAGCAAGGTAGCTACTACAAAATATTCATTAAACACAGTTTTAATGTGTATCTACAAATATTCACTTATTTCATTTCCATACATAAATTCATCTAGTCATCCATATATCTACATATCCATGGCCAATACAAAGCTCATTGTAGCATATTATAGAAAATCTTTAGCACAACTTATGGCTGCCCTACATCTTACAATTCTCATTCATACTACTGCATGAACTCATTCTGTTACAATAAACTCAAAAAACATTAAATGTGCTCTTAATGATTAACCTTAATTGTAGCCTAAAGTATGGTTTAACAAGAGTTTATGAAAAAAGACATTACAAAATAGAAAACATAAAAAACATCTTTGTAAAGCATCAGTTCACTGGTGCAGTGAATTTTTCTAAGTCAATCATTTGTTTTAACAATTCTTTTTCATATTTATACCAAGCACAAAGTGATTCACACCTGTGAGCAGCATGGAAGACTGGACAAGCTGGCATCTCATACATGGATGCCAGCATGGCAGCACAACGGTGTAAGTATCGGAGGGCATCAAGGCACAAATCTCCTACTACCAGCTCATCCCATCCAACCACTGTTTCATCAGCGCTCTCCTCCTCACCTATTAAAAGTACAATGACACTTCATTAGATAAATATAAATCACTGAGAAAGATAAAAGAGATATCAGCAGGAAAAATGCAGCTTAGATAAAGAAGAGAATTATATCAACAATGATAAAAAATGTTGGCTGCCAAAATTTTGATACTCTATGTCCAGGGAGATATAATGGGTATCAATTCTGCTGAATCAAAAGAAAAATAAATAGATTTTTTCATACTTGTCCACTGTTTCCCACTTTAGTGAGGAAGTGCCAAGAGCAGGTGAAGAAATGGCCTCAATCACTACAGTCGATTCTTTAGCTGTCATGTGTTATGCACCAAACCATAGCCCCCTATACACATCCAGGCCATAAAAACATTTCCCTAGTTTCCCTGGGCTGCTTCAAATGCCCTGACTCAGTCTATCAACAACATGTCTCCAATATGCCACATTGCTCCAATTTACTCTAGCTCATGCATGCCTTACAATCTCATTCTCCCCAACACCCGATTGCTGCCCCATGTGTCAGCCAGGTAGTGCCAGGAAACAGATAAAGATAGGTCACATCCTCTCACACCCATACACATCCAGGCCCCACAAACCTTTCCATGGTTCACCCCAGATGTTTCACATACCCTGGGTCAATCCATTGATGGCACATTGACCCCATTATACCAAATCATTCTAATTCACTCTATTCCATACATGCTTTTTACCCTCTTGCATGTTCAGGCCCCAATCGCTCAAAATTTTTCTCACTTTATCCTTCCATCTCCAATTTGGTCTCCCAGTTCTCCTTGTTCCCTCCACTTCTGACACATATATCCTCTTTATCAACCTTTCCTCATCCATTCACTCCATATGTCCAAATCATTTCAAAACACACTCTTCTGCTCTCTCAACTAAACTCTTTTTATTTCCACACATCTCCCTTACTCTCATTACTTACTTGATCAAACCACCTCATATCACATATTGTCCTCAAACATTACATTTCCAACACATCCAACCTCCTCCACACAACCCTATCTAAGGCCCATACTGCACAACCATAAAATATTGTTGGAATTACTATTCCTTTATACATCCCACTTTTGCCTTATGAGAAAACATTCTCTCTTTCCACACATTCTTCATTGCTCCCAGAGCCTTTGTCCCCTCCCTAACCCTATGACGCACTTCCGCTTCTGTGGTTTCATTCACTGCCATAAATACATTCATAAATTTTTTTTTAATGTTAGCTGAGATGGCAAGGGCAGCTGAGTCCCTAATCAAGGCCATCCTATTAGTGCTTTCTCTCTATATGTGCATAAGACAAGAAAACAAATGGGAACATTGGTGAAGGGGGCAAAGGAGGAAGTGATAGTAGGTAGTGATAGAGTGAGGAGGAGATGGAGTCAGTATTTTGAAAGATTGTTGAATGTATTTGATGATAGAGTGGCAGATGTAGGGAGAACTGGTTGGGGTGGTGTGCGAAGCAAGAGAGTCAGGGAGAGTGGTTTCGTGGAGAAAGAGGAGGTGGTGAAAGCCTTGTGGAAGATGAAATCCAGCAAGGCAGCAGGATTGGATGGTATTGCAGTTGAATTTACTAAGAAATAATTTATTAAGAAAGGGGATAACTGTGTTGTTGATTGGTTGGTAAGAATATTCAGTGTATGTATGGATCATGGTGAAGTCCCTGAGGATTGGTGGAATGCATGTCTAGTGCCATTGTACAAAGGCAAAGGGGATAAAGGTGAGTGTTCAAACTACAGAGTTATAGGTTTGCTGAGTATTCCTGAAAAACTGTATGGGAGGGTATTAATTGAAAGGGTGAAGGCATGTACAGTGCATTAGGTTGGGGAGGAGCAGTATGGTTTTAGAAGTGGTAGAAGATGTGTGGATCAGGTGTTTGCTTTGAAGAATGTGTGAGAAATATTTAGAAAAACATGGATTTGTACGTGACATTTTTGTATCTGAAGAAGGCATATGATAGGGTTGATAGAAAGGCTTTGTGGAAGGTCTTAAGAATATATGGTGAGTGAGGAAAGCTGCTAAAAGCAATGAGGATTTTTTATCAAGGGTGTAAGGCATGTGTACAAGTAGGAAAAGAGGAGAGTATTGGTTCCCAGTGAAGGTCAGTCAGCGGCAAGGGTTTCTGATGTCCCCATGGTTGTTTAATTTGTTTATGGATTGGGTGGTTAGGGAGGTAAATGCAAGAGTTTTGGAGAAAGGGGCGAGGATGCAGTCTAATGGGGATGAGAGGGCTTGGAAAAAGAGTCAATTACTGTTCACTGATGATATAACACTGGTGACCGATTCCAGTGAGAAACTGCAAAAGTTGGTTACTGAGTTTGGAAAAGTGTGTGAAAGGAGAAAGCTGAGAGGTAATGTGAATAAGAGCAAGGTTATTAGGTTCAGCAGGGTTGAGAGACAAGTTAGTTGTGAGTTTGAATAGAGAAAAAGTGGAGGAAGTGAAGTGTTTCAGATATCTGGGAGTGGACTTGGCAGTGAATGGAACCATGGAAGTGAGTTCTATGGTGAGGAAGGGGGCCAAGGTTCTGGGATCGATGAAGAATGTGTAGAAAGAGAGAACGTTATCTTGAAAAGCAAAAATGGGTAGGTACCTGTTCACCATTTCCCACCTCAATCTTTGAGTAGACTCTTTTCTGCAATTACCAACTTTCTAATGACTACATATACTCACCTACAAAACATAATTTCATACCTGAGCCCTTGACATGCTTCAGGAGACACAAGATACAATCCAGTGCTGCATTGGCAAATACTAGAACATTATCTGTTGCCAAAAATGCCTCAAACACATCTCTCACAACATGAAGGTGGCCAACGCTGTCTCTTGTTGCAGCTGAGCCACAGCCTGAAAAAAGGATACTTCTCTCCTAACAGTTCACATACCAATTTTATTACCTATTTCCCAGTATATAAACAGAAATACAGTTACAGATACACAAAATGAATGATGTACCTTATTCCTTTGGGCAAGGATACTAAAATTTCATCAAAATGTTTTAATTACATGCAATCAAACTATTCTATACTTTCTCACACCTTCACAGTCAAAGCTCTTACTACCTTCTACTAAAATATACAACTAGCAAATCTGAAAAATATACAAGAGGGCATAATCACTTCCTATGGATATAAAAAATCTGAAAAATATACAAGAGGGCGTAATCATTTCCTATGGATCTCTCTCATTAAAACATGAAGATGTACACTAACTAATGTTTTTTTCATAATTGTCTGCTGTTTCCCTGCATTAGCGAGGTAGTGTTAAGAGTAGCCAAAGTAAGGCCACATTCACTCACATCCATTCTCTAGTTGTCATGAGTAATGCACCATATCCACAGCCCCCATCCACAACCTGGCCCCATAGACATTTCCCTTGTTTCCCCCTTCACATGCCTTGGGTCAGCCTACTGACAGCACATTTTCCCTTGTAAACTACATCATTCCAATTCACACTACCCTGTGCAGTAATGTATTTGTGTAAATTTTTTAATTTGCTATCCTGTTCTCACTCAGAAGTGGTATACTGTCCCTGAAGAAAACTTTTTCATTTCTGTGTTAAGTAATCTGTCACCATTCCATGCCAGGAAGAACTCACCGGTTGCATTGCTAGTAACTGGTGCTGGCAGGATGGAGGGAGGGCGAACGCATCTCAAGGCACCAAAGAGAGGACGCCAACCAGATCGAATTTCAGGGGTGCAGCTTTCAACAAACTCACATATACTGCTTACAATCTGTAAATAAAACTGATGCTAGAAAAGTTTTCAAAACATACTGTTTATGGTTGTATTAGTTTGCATATACTATTGCTATCTGCTGTGTACAATCAATTTCTTTTTATAACTTTATGCCTCTCCCATCTTAGTGAGAAGAATAAGGAACAAACACACCATTCAAGCATATCCACTCTTTGGTTGTCATGTATAATGTACCAAACCAGAGCCCACCATCCACAGCCAAGCACCACATACTACTATGGTTTACTGTAATCTTTTCAGCAAAATTAAGAGCACATCAGCCCCCAACATACCAAACCAATCCCAAAACCTGCTTCACTACAAACTTCCATCTCCTCAGTCTCTCCCTCTCTAAAATGAAGGAAGGTAAGATGTTTGAACATATATGCATGGAAACATTTAAAAGAAAACATAGCAAATGCACTAACCCTGAAACCGTCATATAATAAAAGAAAGAGAGTACAGCATGTCTCGGGATATACTGCAAAGACACTGAAAAACATACATCAGTGATCTACAGGACTTATGGAAGACTTTCAAATGTTTTACCCAATGAGATAAGAATCATAAATAGATTGAACAATGGAATTTTCAATTGGAAATGTCAGCAAATAGCCAAGAAAAATAACAGATCACCCAAGGATTGACATTTAACGTTGCAATCATAGCTAAGGATAATAGCATTATAAATCACACAAGCTATGAATGCTATGCACTGGCCATGCCTCAAACAAAATCTCATCATAGTTACTCCCACTTGCTCACTAAACTTCTGATAAATAGATTTTCTCTGTCATTTTTCCTTCACACATTCTGTCCATAAATCTGAACATTTCAGCAGGTGCTGGTTGACTCAATCAGAGGCACTACTCCCTTATCTCTCTCTTTCATTGTAAGTTCTGACACAATCAACCCATCTCAAATGACAAATTTTTCTTAGGCATTTCATTTCCAATGCATCCACCACTTCCTTTCTTTTGGATTAGCCTTCTACACATTCCTTAATACTTCTAAGACCTTAACTCCTCTTCCATCCTATGACTCTAAGTCCTTCCCATTCAAACTTATGGAAATAAAATTCATATCTAATTAATGGAACTTATTAAAATTGGGAATTAAATTAAAACACATGCATCTCCTTAAAGTTTTCCATTAGTACACCTATAAAAAAGGCTATAATCTTATTAAGAATGCACGGCAAAAGAAATACCATTATTTTTCTTGTAAAGATACTTCTCTGTTTCACAATTTATAAATCAAAGGCTTTTCAGACTAAAAATATGGAATAATATAAAATGTTATTAGTTAAATGATGCTTAATATGTATTCATGGAAAGGCTATTGGAACCTTCAGACTTAAAAAGTGTTAAGTGATCATTCTGTATAAATTCATTGGGGTGACAAATATTGGTCCACCTTAATCAATTTCCAGAAATTTGTTCTTCTCTGAACCAAAGAGCACTGAATTAAATTCAATTACTTCATTACTACAATGCATGTAGATCTCACAAAAAAAATACTAAATGGCTTATTCCAACCATAACCCTCCTCTTGCACTTTACTAGTGGTAATATATATCAACAAAGCATTTGGCCCTGTTCCCTGACACCTTACAAAAGATATTTGACACCATCTTCCATGAAAACGACAAAAACAGGTTAATCAATTTCATAAATGGCTAACAAGCCAGAGTATTTCACAAAGGCTTCACACCCAAGGCCCTCAAACTCAAAATGTGATGATTATAACATTTTAAAGGCTAGAGGTGAAATACTATCTATCTACATCTCTGATGCCTTTTCCCAAGCGAAACCTCCTCAAGGGGGTGGCCATGGTAATACAGTATATCTATCTATCCATCTATATCTCTGATGCTTGTTCCAACTGGAACTCCCTCAAAGGGGTGGCCATGGCAACAGTCTCCATAACTAAAGTACCCAGTGCCACTTCTTAGCCTTTAAAGCCTCACCCTTAACAGGCCACTGGCAGAGGGCAAGTCTAGTGCAGTGTTTGCAGAGGCTCATACTTAATGTTCCTAATGACTACTTCTATGAAATGCTCCACCCTACTGCTTCAACCTAATGTTTCTCCCTAATGCTCCTGCCTTAATGTTCCTACTTCTTACTTCTATCTACTGCTCCTAACATTTTGCCAAAAGGCAGGGCTAGCACACTGTGCTCACTGCAGGAAAAACTAGAGATATGAAGAATGAGCTGCGTGAGTTAAGTGTTGTCAAGTGTTATACATAACACTCCTTAAATAAATATATGTAAATTGTTACAACTCACTTGTAATCTCTACCTTAAAATCTCATCATAAAACTGACACTTTTAAAATTATTTGGTGATTAGTGATGGCATATATCTTATCAATTTTTCAAACAGTTGTTTTGGAACACAATAAAACAAGAACACTCACCTGATCCTGGACATCAGAATCACAAAGTTCCAAACAAAGTAAGTTTTCAAAGGGCTTGAACAAGGCTTCATTAAAATGAAAGTGGGGAAGCTCTGTCTGGTTGCTCAACAATGCATTCACAATATCATGGATGGAGCTTACTGCCTTTTTGCTTACTGATCCATCTTTATGACATGCAGCCTAGAAGAAAAGTTTTCAAAGGGCTTACAATCACACTCTCTGTACACACTTACCAACTAATGTTAAATACAATAAGCAGGAAATTGTTATTTTCTAGATAAATATTGCTCAGGAAACCTATTTATTTCTAAATCAAAGTCATTACTAACATAAAACAGTTACTATGTTATGATAATATTACAATGAAATTATTATTCAAAGAAAATTATGGATAAATTATTCTGTCTTTCTGCTCATTTAGTATCTTTGCATTCTTTTCATCATGTTTTCAAGTCAGCCAGTAGAATGGTGAGCTTAATCAGGATTGTGTAATAGAGAGGTGTGCAAGTAAGAGGATATGAGAGCTGAACAGGATGTGCTGATGTGGTTTGGACATATGGAGAGCATAAGCAAAGAGAAGCTATCCAAGAGGATACATTTCCCAGATGGGGATAAACCAAAGGTGAAGGAGAGATAGAGGAGTCAGAAAGAAGGAATCAAAGACACTTTGAGTTAAAAGGGTTTTAACATGCAGGAGAGTGATGGGTGTGCATGAGATTGAATGATTTGGAGTGATGTGGTATACTTGCGGACACAGTGTCAACAGACTCTGGGACATCATGTGCGTATGTGTACGTACATATATGTGTATGTGACTGACTGGGTCTTTCTTTGTTTCCTGGCGCTACCTTGCGAACACAGGAAATTTGTATAAAAAATATACATACATATTTTCTTTTATCCATATGCACCATTTCCAGCATTATTGAGGTGGCGTTAAGAACAGATGACTGAGCATTAGAGGGAAAAATTCTCATTTGGCCCCCTTCTCTATTCCTTCTTTTGGAAAGTAAAAATAGGAGGGGAGAATTTCCAGCCTCCCGCTCCCACCCCTTTTAGTCCCCTTCTGTGGCATGCAAGGAATATATGGGCAGTATTCTTTCTCTTGTCGCCTTCTATGGCATGCAAGGAATATATGGGCAGTATTCTTTCTCCCCTAACCCCTTGTATACAGAAGCTGCCAGGTTGAACTCCAACATGTCTGGCAAATGTTAATTAACAATGGATATTCAAATACTGAATCTGATACCATTGTGAGCAACATGTTAGAGCAACATCTCATGGCAAACAGACAACCTCAACGTGACAGCATTAAAATTTACTATAGGAACACATTTACGACAACATATCGAAAGGATGAGAAGGTTGTGCGATATGTTGTGGCCAGAAACTGCAAGGCAATTTAAGAAGACAAGGATATTGGCCTGATGATATACTACAGCAATCTGAAAACATGTTCGCTTGTAATGAACAACAATATGATAGATCGCTCTCTAACTTTAAATTGTACCAATGTGGTCTACGAGTATTGATGCAATATTGGGGACTACCAGCCTCACCACATAAACTACACTGGACTTATAACCTGCATCCTGAGCTGCTGCCTCTTGCTCCACTTACAAGAAGGTGGAATCAAACAGTATCATGAACAAAAGCATAGAATGAGACTAATGAGGGAGAATATAAGAAATAACCAAAATCATTACTAACTGGAGGAAACTACAGATATTAGAAGCTATTCACATTAGAGAGAAAGCACCTGTCATTAACATCCAGACAAACATGACCGCCGCCATAAAGCTCTTTGATGGCCCTCCAGTAGGAAGTAGACCTAATGCTGTTTTAGAATATATGGGACATATCACTGATCCGCCACAAGCTAAAGAGTCCTCCATTCACAACAGGAGGAAAGCGTCACTAACCCACCCAGTCCTGGTTATGAAGGTCAGAGACAATCAGACAAGCCAGACCTGACCTTAATTCACATCTGGACAATAACGGTCTCGCTTGGCCCAACTTAGTATATTTAGTGATGGACTGTCTATATTCCTACCTTGTTTAACATTGTTCTTTTGTGTTTCCTCAACCGTAAGTTTTTCTATAAATCTGTTTCCATATATTGTATTTAGACTGTAACTCATACTACCCATCATGATACTGTTAATTTCTATAACATTTAGTGTTTTACATTACTTTTTATGGGCTATGTATGTTTATTTTATTATTATACTTGATTGCTGTTTCCCGCGTCAGTGAGGTAGTGCCAGGAAACAGACGAAGAAAGACCCATCCCCCCACATACAAACATATATACATACATGCACACATGTACACAGTACATATATATACATATCAACATACACATATATAAATACATACACATACACATAATACACATGTACATATATACACTTGCTCGCCCCCATCCACTCCTGATGCCATCCCGCCCCACAGGAAAAAAGCATCGCCATCTCCTGCGCCGGGGGAGGTAGCACCAGGAGACAGATGGAATGGCCACATTTGCTCACACTCAGTCTCTAGCTGTCATGTGTAATGCATTAAAACCACAGCTCCCTTTCCACATCCAGGCCCCACAGACCTTTCCGTGGTACACCACATCGTTCCATTTCACTCTGTTCCATGCACGCCTTTCACCCTCCTGTATGTTCAGGCTCCGACCACTCAAAATCCCTTTCACTCCATCATTTCACCTCCAATTTTGTCTCCCACTTCTCCTTGTTCTCTCCTCCTCTGAAACATATATCTTCTTTGTTAACCTTTCCTCACTCATATGTTCCATATGTTCAAACCATTTCAACTCAGTCTCTTCTGCTCTCTCAACCACACTCTTTTTATTACCACACATCTCTCTTACATCGTACACCTGGCAGCCTTTGAACCAGCTCCAGTTTATATCACCTCTGCGGTCGCGTCTCTCGGAGGAATTTTTGATAATATCACTGGATAAGGAGAGTAAACCGAGTTACGAAATATTAAGGTAACGCTCACATGAGTCTACAAACTCCTCTGAAGCATACATAATACATCTGTCTAAGCACACCATGCTTGTTTTGCCGATATGCTTTTCTGACCCCGGGCGTCTGGTCAGCCTACGCAGTACGCATGCGTTGGAAACTCCGGGCATCTGGTCAGTCTGCGCATGCGTTGGAAACCCCGGGCATCCGGTCAGTCTACGCATGCGCCGGTTAGAGTTGACCGTTTGAAACACACAGTTCGCGACCTCTGATGTGATCCGTGACTGTGCAGTTGCTCTGTGTTCGTAAGGTGACTTTTGAGTGTGTGGTGACATTGAACTGATAAAGTCAAAAGTGAAATATCTTTTTGTTACTTTAGTTTAACCAGTGACGGGTTGCCGGTAGTGACAGTGTAATAAGCAGTGAACCCCTTGTCAGCTGATAACCCGAACGTGAGTGTTTGACTCTACGAATACTTCACGTAACCTTGAGAGAAATGAATATTATTCATCGTTCATAGGGAAGATTCATCTAACGAATACCAGCAGGAGAAGAATGAGGCCGAAACGGTTGGTATGGTACTTCAGCGTCACCAGTCTGTAAAGTGGTCACGGTGGGTCAGGCCAATGTGGTTTCTATGAAGGTAGAGGATGGACGTTGCCTCTGGTGTGAGGTGAGATTTAAATAACTTTTTTAAGATTTGGCATTTGATGGGTGGATTGTCTCCATGAATCATGTCGTGCCACATGTACAGATAAACTACAAGTTAAATAAAACTTATTGAAGTGCGATTTCACCTTCATAACTGCCATCACGGACTAGTGTGATACATATA
>JAYMFT010031422.1:0-30666 GCA_038088735.1 Panulirus argus
TATAAAAGCCATAGGGAGGGTGAGGGGGATAAGGTCCTGGGGTGCACTGACAAGCGTGTAAAGATAGAAATAATCTTCGCTTGCACTGCCCGTGAAGGCGAAGATGGATGTGTTTGATGATACAGTAGTCTCAACGGTGTTGTGTGGATGCGAGGCGTGGATCGTAGACCGTAAAGCAAGGAAGATGGTGGATGTGTTGGAAATTAAATTCTTGAGGATAAGTGTGGTGTGGTGTGAGGTGGGTTGACCGACTAGGAAATGACAAAGCTAGAGAGAGGTGTGGCAGTTAGAAGACGATGGCTGGAGGAGCTGAAGAGGAAGTGCTGAAATGGTTTGGACATACACAGATGATGAGTGAGGAGAGGGTGTATAAGATGGGGGGGAAGACCAAATTGGTAATGGAAGGATGAAGAGAAAGATGCTTCGCAGGAGAGTGCAAGGCGTGCACGGGATAGAAAAAAGAACTGAAGCGTTTGTGGTATGCAAGTTCGACTTGCTGTAGATGGGATGAACCAGGGCATATGCAGCGGTCTGGGAACACCAAGGAAACGTTTGTCAGGCAAATCAAGTCTCTAAACCTTTTCGATAATGCCAACAATGAAGTCCTTCCAAGAGACGTATAAGGACAGAACAACAAGAGACCAGACCATAACGTGAATTTACGTGAAAAAGTGTTAAAAAAAGATGTAAAGAAATACTTTTGCAGTACAAGAGCAATGGATCCAAGGATTAAACAGAATGATAAAAACGTGATCGTGGACAGCACTCACAAGCTTAAAAAGTTGTCCGATGGTAGAGAAAGTTCAAGAGATCAGGCCTTATGAGCGTAATCCGCCCCCTCCCCCGTACAGTATAAATAGGTACTTACATATACACACAGCGGGATTACAGACACCCCAGGGCTGCAAATAAACTCCCGTGACTACACACACATAACTCAGGGCTACGTACACGAACACACACACACACACACACCCAGGCAATACACAACATGGCTGCGCCCTCTCCTGCAGCCCCTGCAGGCACTGATAAGACGAGTGTGTGTGTATTGTGGACGAGCCAGGCTAGGTCATCTGCTTAACGTTAAGGTAGGCTACATTAGCATCAGTCATCAAGAGCTCCTAGAATAATGCGCTCCCTTGGTTCTAGAGACAGCGTATCGCTGTCGAAGCCTATGTGGTTCCACCAATGTCCGGACAACAAACTATTTCTCTGTCAGTCCGCAGAGAATAATCGTGGGGTCGAGGGTACCAGTGAAGTAACGCTAATAATCATTTCTAATATCAGGATATGTTTATGTTCTTTACCCCTTATCAGTTATTATCATTCACTGAGGTCTTCTAAGTTGAGGAATCGTATGCCTATATGACTGAATCAAACGCTTATCATTTGTTTGGTTGGCTGAGATAGCGTATATCTAGCCTGGATGCGACTTTGATCAAATTGGGGCAGATTAAAATCAATTTCTCAAAGGCAACTTCGGGCTGGGTTACTGCTGGCTAATGCAAGGGGGTCGGGGACCTGACCCAACACATGGACAATCAAACGGGCCTCCGTGTTCCTCCGCTGAGGACTTTAGCCAGTGGCTAGGTTAAAAGGGATGGCTACTGCGATCGACCCTCCGCAGCGGCCGCCTTCGCCTTCCTGATGTGCTGACAGTGTTTCATTATCTGGCCCGAAGGGAGGATAATCTCCCTCAGACACTTACCGTCTCGTGTGGATGTAACCTTCTTCTGGCTTCCACAGTCCATCATCTGACCCCTTCCTCATTATGATACTAAGGGTCTATTCCTGAGAGCACACCTCCGTGTGAAGGTTGACCCCCCTAGTCCTTGCGACGACTGTTAGTCCACCAACCTCGCGTCGCCTGATCTTCCAGGTAAGTCCAGCTCCCTGCGTCACCCAGACCTGTCGAACAGTTCCAGCGACACCTGTAGAGGCCGCTGTTCTCGCTGCGCTGACGTGCACGAGTCGGCCGCGTACGTCCTGGGCGTGGAAGCGAACCAAGAGAGTCGTACAGCGTTAGCGGCAACGAAAGGAAACCAGGAGAGTTAAGGCAACGACGGAGAGACTGGAACATAAAAACCCATTCTAAAAAGATCGTCCCAACTTTTTTTTTCCTACGAAGAGAAAAGGTCTCGGCGGATGCATTACCGCGGCAGCAGAAGACTCAGCATTTCTCGCAGCCCAGGATCTATTCTTTAGCCACGAGGACACCACCACCACCACCACCACACCACCGCCCGAGGCCAGCGTACCTCCAGCTCCCCCACTACACCAGTTGCTGCTTATTATCCTTATCTCTGGATTTCATCGCTTCCCCGCGTTCCCACTTCCATGTTTTCCCGTCCCAGTGTTTTATACCTCTCCCCTTGGCACCCCAAATTACACATCGCTCTTCCTTGTACCATCTCCTTCCCTCGCTATGGGTAAGCGGCGGGAGTTTGGCATATAAGGTGGCCTGGTCAGCCCTGCACGCTTCGCGCTGCGGGCGTGGCCGCCATTTCTGACACCTGAGAGCGCTCACAAGCGCTTGCTAAGGTCCTCCGTGCCTAATCCTAATTTCAATACGAGGAAAGGAGTAAATCATAAAAAGAAACTGATAAAGACAAAGACGAAAATATACTAATGAATAAATAATTAATTAGAATATTCAAGTCTGTTTTCTAATTAACATCAATCCTTTCAAAACGACGACTCAACCCTTTCGGCACAACGACTCAACACCTTGAGTGCGAGTACTGAACCCTGATGAAGCGCCATGACTTATCGTCGTGCTTGAGGCGTCGGGTCGTCCCACTGAGGGGGGTCCAGTCGTCGTGCTCGGGGCTGAAGTGGTCGTGCCGAGCGGTTCAAGAGGAACTTGAGCCAAGGGGTGTGGGCGAGCCCTGCCATCCCACACAGACCGAAGCCTTCCCCCCCCCCTCCCCGTCACCGCCGGATCCTTCCTCATTTCCCCCACACTTGTCTCAGCGGGAACGGTCTGCCCCGGCCACTCGTAGGTGTGTGGGGGAGTGCCCACGCCCAGGGAACCTGCACCACACCCAAGGAGCCTGCACCACGCCTAAGGAGACTGCACCACGCCCATACGCCTAGGGGAAACTGCACCACGTTCATGTCCACGTCCAGGGCACTTGCACCACGCCCACACGCCCTGGGGGACTGCATCACGCCCACGTCAGGATACCAGGAGTGCACACGTCTGGGGAAGATGTCGCTGCGGCCGCCGCTCCGGAGCTGAGGGACGTCCTCAGCTCGACCGCCACACCTCCTGCCTTCATATATGCAAATATTTCCCTGGTGTCTCTTGTCCAGGACCACCAGGCAGGGGGAGCGGCGGGGACCGACACAAGGACCACCAGGCCAGTGTAGTGGCGGGGACCGACCTGGGGGAGACAAAGACCACCAGGCTGGGGTAGTGGCGGGGACTGATCTGGGAGAGACAAGGACCGGTGACCGAGCTGGGGAGACAAAGACAGGCGACCTGGGAAAACAAGGATCACTGACCTGGGGGGAAACAAGGTAGGGTGACCTAGAGATACAAGAACCGCCGACCTGGGGAGAAGAGGTGTCGCAACCTGGGGAGATACGGATCGACGACCTGGGGGAGACAAGAGGCGGCGACCTGGGGAGATAAGAACCGGTGACCTCGGGGAGACAAGTAGCACTGGGGGTGGTGAGTGGTGTTGCCCGGCCGCCTTGGGGGTCGTCCCCACATCACCCCCACCAACGCCCACCCGGTGCACACACACTAACGCACACACATCACGCCAACCACTGCAGGTATTTGCCGAGTGTCCCTGCTACAGGTGCTCCCGGCGATGCCCGAGTGGTGAGTCACCATCCACCACGGTCGTCCTCACCATCACAGGTGCTCCGATGGTGAGTCACCAGCCCTCAGTATAACGGCACAACCCTTAAGCAAGACGCTACGACCATTGTGTAGGAGAGAGAAGTCTTTCCGACGCAACGGTCAAGGGTCAGGTCAAAAAAAAAAAGATCAGGCCTTACAATACCCAAGGTCCGTCCCGCCGTGCTCAAGGCTTGGCACCACCTGCTGGGGGAAAGGGCAGGTGGGGGTGGTCTTCGACACTACAGGAACCACTGTCTCGCGAGTGCCAGCCGTGGGTGTCTTAAGCGTTCCGTGTGTCACTGAGACGGCTTGGACCCCAGTGCGACAGACGGGTGGTGTGGGCGGCGGACGGGCGGGCGGGTGGGCGGGCGGGCGACGCACGACGGGTGGTGAGGGCCGCGGCGGAATACTCGGCCGCTCATTAGACGGTACCTGGGGGCGGTACGTGGTGGGGGTAGTCAGTGATCTGGTCACGGACACTCTCTCCCCCCCCCTCCTCCCCCATCCCCTTCCCCAGGCCAGCTTGGCCCAGCCGGCCAAGTGCAGCCAGGCGGGGCTGGCCGGTCGTCAGCGCGGTGTAAGCCAATACCGACAGCGTCCTGGCCACCCGGGACCCGGCCGGCTCCGTTTACACTTTATTACGTCCTCCATCCTGGCGGCGGCGGCGGCGACCAGGCCGTGCCGAGCAGGGCGCGTCGCTTCTCCTCCTCCTCCTCCTACTGCTGCTTCTTCTCCTGCTGATGTTGTTCCTCTACCGTCCTCCTGCTGATGATGTTTCCATACCATCCTCTCCTTTCATTTTAGCTACTTGCTACGGCTGCTGGTAAGAGTACAGTATAGGTCTAGAGAGCTGACCTTTATATATATATATATATATATATATATATATATATATATATATATATATTAGTGGGCAATTTACCCCCACCAACCCATGGGTCAGTGATGGATCAAAATGAACTTCTCTAAGCATTCCAGAAAAATACTCACGATTTCCTCATCTTGAATAAAGCGTTTCTATCCTTTACTCACGTTGTGATGGATAGTTTTTGTCAACAAATGAGCATGAATAACATATTCATACGCGTTATCTTTTAATACGGCCTACGATCACAAACTCAACAAAGCCCAGCCTGGGAGAATGGGACAACTCGAGACGTTAATAACACCAGAGAATCGGCCAGGATCAAACGCGGCGAGAAAACATTTCCTTAAACTAATTCTCTTCCCTAGTGAAGGTTACGGAGTGACCCCGACCTCTGACCCTCCTGACCTGGCAAATTTAATAAAGCGCAGTGGTTTGTACGCCGCCTCTGTGGCCTGAGATTGGTCCATATTCTGGTCGAAGAGTCGAGATATATGACCTACACAAGCGCTTACTATATCGCTTCAGTACACGACCTTGTGACCTTGCTCTCTGACCCCTTGACCTCTATAGCAGAACTCTGGGCGTAACACTAGAGTTAAAAATAAGGGCCACATTTACTATCTGAAATCTCTAGATACTGTTGTGTATACTCGCATTTAGTACATTTCAAGTGTATTATATGACCTTGACCTTTGACCTAGACCTTAAAAGAAGGTCATCAGGTGAACAGCTAGTTTCGTATTACCTGTGGTACAAATCTGGTCCAACTCGAACCACCAAGTCGTAGGGGAATCGTGTGCAAAAACATTTAGCAGCTCCTCAGCACACAACACTTCTGTGACCTTGACCTTTACACCTCTCGACCTTGAAAACCTTACCGGGTGTAGGACTTTTTCTGTAGTATTTGTGGCGCAAGTTTGGTCCACAGCCAATCAGCCAATCAGAAGCTATTGTGTGCCAAAGACTAGGGGGTGGTGTGGACGGCCCGCACCGGGCAGGGTCAAATCCTGGAGGCATGCATGAAAATACGTATATCATCATGAAAGTGGTGCGGAGGGAGGGAGGCGGAGGGGAGGGGAAGCGGCACTTCAGTAGGAGATGAGCGGCCACCTGGGGTCTGTGGTGGTGGTGGAGGGGAGGGGGGAGGGAAGGGGGGACAGCCACGGCTGCCAAAGAGGGGGGGGGGGTGAAGGGGGAGGGGAGACAACGGATGCCCCGGACAAAAAAGATAATTGCCAGAGCGTAAGCTGCTCCGGAGGCTCCGTCCCAACGCTCCCATCTGCCCCCGCTGCTCCACCTGCCCCGTTCCTCGCCCCTGCCCCGGCGGCGGGGCCGGGCCGGGCGGGGCGGGGCGGGGCGTGTGATGGCACGGAGCAAGCAGTGATGCTGCTGCTGGCCTTCCCGCCCCGGCCCCAGCACCGCCCCGCAGCGGAGGCCAGGTAAACGTCCCTCCAGGAATGCAGGAGCCACTTGGGGCAGTCGCCGCCGGTGCTGCCTCCTCCCGGGGCACACCTGCTACACCTGTGTACCAGCCGCCGGTGCTGCCTCCTCCCGGGGCACACCTGCTACACCTGTGTACCAGCCGCCGGTGCTGCCTCCTCCCGAGGCACACCTACTACACCTGTGTACCAACCGGCAGTGATGCCAGCTCTTGAGGCACACCTGCACACTACATCTGTGAAACAATCCGTGACAGATGTTTCATATACCCGGGAGTACACTCTACACCCAAGACAACACAGACAGCACACATTCTGACCACCTACCCCAGTACACCCACACCCATTACACCTCTGCCTATACACCCACTACATCGACACAAGTGCATCCGCTGCACCAGCAAACTCGAGGTCAGAAAGAGCGTCACACCAACAGGCAGGGATCCTTCTCCTCTCCTTATCCAGTGGCCTCACCGTTCCGTCACACCCAGGCAACCCCTTCTTCCCTAGTGACGTTACTGTTCCGTCACATCCCCCGCTACCCCTTTCACCCAGTGACGCTACTGTTCCGTCACACTCCCGCTACCCCATCCCTCCCAAACTCCGTCACAACTCCGTCACATCCCCACCAGACCCTTTCTTCCACAGATATCATCCCTGCGTCACAACCCCACAACCCCCTCTCCTCCCCAGCGACGTCACCACCGCGTCACACACACACACCCCGTTACCACGGAGGAATTAATAAACAAATCAACTATTTCCTTCGTCACACTCAAGTTCCCTGAAGCTTGCAAAAATTGCTTCTAAACTATTTCAATCGACATAAACTTGCGTTTGGGCGCTACACTGGGGCCGCCCCGCCCCGCCCCCCCGTGGTGGGGCGGGGCGAAGCGGTGCGGGGCGGGGAGGGAGGAGGCCGAGGCGGGGTTGTTTATCTTTGGTCTCGTTGTTCGTGACTTATTTTCCAGGGAATGTTTTCGGTGCGGTTGTAAAAGGTTCCATACCAGGGGGCCGTGTCAATGGCCGCCACTGTTGATTCTCCGCTACTCGAGGCGACGTGCACCTCCGCTCCTGGCCCAGGTGAGGTGCACGGCTTCCCTGGCCCAGGTGTGGTGCACGGCCTCCTCTGGGCGGGAAGAGGGCACTCACCGTCACACCAGGGCAATACCTGCTTCCACCCACGCCCTCCCTTACCACTGCCACCGCCCGGAGCAATCACTGATGGCCACACCATCGCTCTCTATCGGAGTCAACAGCAATCATCAACGCATCACCACGTCCTCAATCAATTACCACAATCTCAAATTACCAACCACCGCATCAACCATCTACCCCAATTTCCACAATTATAAGTTGCTGTTCTACTTAATCATCACACTTACTACTGGTACCTACCACTTACCTGCGACAAGTAGACAAGTACCAACATCTACCGCAACCAAAACCAACCACGAGAGGTGCAGGAAGAAGAGAAACCAGCACCACAACAAAGGGAAATGGGAGGCATCGGAACAAGGGAGGCTCCACCACACACCACAGTGAGAGCAACGCCAAACCAGCAGTTTAGGCACAATAAACAGTGTTAACTAAAAGAAATGGTGTAAAACAGGAGGAGATTACCAAGCGCAGCTAGGGAAAGTTTACCCTGGGAAGGGGAGGGACAGAACACAGCGGGCAAGAGAAAGCGCAGATACAGGACAGAAGAGGGAAGACATGCGCTGAAGAACCAAACAGGGAGAACACGCACGCGTCTAGATAAGGGAAGGAGAGAACACCTGGCAACAGGATAGGGAAAGGAAGCAGTAATAAGGCAGGAAGGGCATAAGAGACATCATATTAACCCACTAAGTTACAACACCTGAAACACCCCAACACCTGCTAAGGAAAACCTAGAGAAATGAGGTTTGTGCCAGCAGACTCCCTCGTGCCCCAGCGTCCATCACCTCACCAATGAAGGAGCTCAACTCATTAACAATCAATCCGCCACCATCCGCCAGAGACTTCCTCACACTGGCGCCACCACCAGCCTACGCACCCACTGACCCAGCACGTGAACCTGAAGTGGCCATACCATTACACAGCCGAAAGACGTTCCACTAAACCCACTGACTTACCATCGAAACTCTGCAAAGAGTTCGCCCCTGAGCCATTCATATCCTCTGCTCCGCCGTCAGTACTCCCACCGCATCACTCAGAATATCCAGACGACTGAGGGACCTCTCTCAATGTCTCCACAGCACCCAAGTCTCTGAATGAGTTACGACCCACTGCCATCCCTCCAGATCCCCAACTTAACTCCGAAAGTTTTGTTTAATTGTTCTTAGACAAACGTTGCAAGTTCTGTAGACCCTCAATAGTTTCGTAGTATGTGCACCTTCTCTGACACCCACAGCCTCGCCAGATTCCTTGACCCTATGTATGTATGGTAACCTGGAGAGACGCGAGGCCTCTCTCTGGCTTCCTCGGTGAGCGTCGCCAGCCTGTGCGCTTCCGAGGGGCCATCTCCCACCTTCCAGTTCCGTAACTGTGACGTTCCGCACGCCACAAAGACGGGACCTTCGTGTTTCCCCCATCCTTATACGTGATGCCCTGGTGGTTACGGCTGTTCCGTGGGAGGACGACGACGACTCTACCACTGGCGTCACCGCTGACAACAGCTCTCCCGACTTGCACAGACCTCCAGAACACCCTTAACAACCTCCACCGCTGGACCATCGCCAACCACGTCATCGTGAATCACAAACCCAGACCGAAGTCATCCGCATCGGCCTTGCTTTCAACCGTGTCCCACCCCCTACTGTCTCCCTAAGCCCCAGCCTCCTCAAACTAGTCCAGTCCACCAGCTTTTTCAAGGCGTCGCCTTGGACGCCAGACTATCGTTAGAGGGAACACGGCGGTACCATCATCAAATCCTCCAGCTATTGGGTCTAAATTCTTCGTCAAGGCGCTTGGACTCACTGCACCTGTACTCAAAAACAGCTACACAATTCTATTCCTGCCACACACACTCACCTGCGCCTCTCCTCGGCCTGGTCTCCCTCCCTGTCCACCACACAACACCAAAAGAGGCGCAGAAAACGGCTTGCAAAGATCATCCTCCGTCCCTCGTACACAACCATACACACTAGACCTCCCAACTCTCTCCGCAGCAACCTCGCCTCCGTCACATTCTGCCACCGGAGATCCCCCTTCCCCATGTTGCAGTTCGTCACCATACCGAGACCATCAGCGATCGTTAAGACAGCTACGAGAACAGCCCATATCCTAACCACACTGAACGTCATCAACGGTCAGTTGTCTATAACCGTGTCGTTGGTCTTTAGGACTGTCTGTTTAAACCAATCCAACCCAACCTCCCGTAACAGCAGTTGCGTCTGAATTCAGCGCAATTTCCAATATTTTGAGCTTTTCGCTGCGGCTGTTTCAATGAATAGTTATTTTCATTTTCACTTTTATTATCATTATTATCATGGTTACTTTAAATGTTAAAGGATGGAGGAAGGAAGCAACGTTAGCAACAGGAGGTCCCACATAAGAACAGGGAAGACCTGAACATACGGGAGAACAGATGGAGAACATAGAGAAACAAAGAGAGAACGAGAGAGAGAGAGAAATTTAACCGAACACAGGAGAGACACTGCAGCACAAGAGAGGAGGAGAGAACAGAAAGAACAGCAGAGAACAGGAGGAGAGGGAAGAGCCGAGAGCGCGGAGGGAGAGGTGGTGGCGGTGGACACCAGAAGTACAGGATAAAGAGAAAACATAAACGTGAACAAAGACCTGGGGAAGCACAGAGGGACCGACTGGGAGGCGAGAGGACGAAGGGGAGGAGAATGAAGAGCAGGGGAGAGTAAACGAGGAAGAGGAGGACAAAAAGGGGAGAGCAAGAGGATTTGTGAGGGGCCGAGGTAAAAGTGGCAGCGAGGGGAGCGGTAAAAAGCGAGGGGCTGGCGTAAGAGGGGCGGAGAGGGATGGCTGGTGACGGCCATGGCTAAGATACTGAGGCGAGGACGCGCTGGACTCACCAGGGGCGGCCCACCACCCCCACCTACCGAGGAAAAGGACCCACCTAGGGGCGGCCCACCACCCCGACTGCCGAGGCGAGGACTCGCCGGACTCACCGACGGGGGCCGCGACCCCGACACCCCCAGACACTGTCGGAGGAGGGCGCCTCCCATTCTAGCCTCGGCCCACGCTACCAGATACTGACGAAGAGAGGGGGTTCCAGTCTCACTTGAAGCAAGGCTAAACTACTGGAGTCTGGAATACGGAGACTACGCACTGACTAAGGGCGGCCACTACCACCATACACATGGAGAAGAACGCTCTAAATTCCCCTTGTGGGGTACGTATACCCTCATCTTGGCATAGAGACATTATAGACTCACCAGGGGCAGCCCACAACACGAGAATTTATGGATACGGACGATACATCCTCACCTGGGGGCAGCCCACACTACTGGAAGATCGCCCTGTGCAAACCAGGAGGAGCAGCCCACAACTTCCTCACCGCCAACATGCTATACTCCCTCACCCTCACACACACACACACACCACAATCACCACCACTGCCCTAGTCAACCACACACCACCAAGTATCACATACCAATGCCCTAGCCAGCCACACACCACACCCCATCCGCTGTATGAAGATAAAATAAGAGATAAAAGAGTCGGTGGAGAGAGAGAGAGAGAGAGAGAGAGAGAGAGAGAGAGTTTCTGCAACATACAAGAGGTTGCGACGGTGGCTTCAGGCTTAAGCGGTGACGGCGGTGACGGTCGTAACGGTGGTGACGGTGGTGATGACTGGTCGTGTTGGACATGACGGCCCCACGTAATGATGGGGTGGGTAGATAAAGACGGCAACGGTGGTGACGGGGAAGGGTCAGACGCTGCAGCCCTGCTGGTGCCAGACTAAGGCTGGAGTGGTTAAAGCAGGATAGTGGTACACACGCAGGTGAGGGACCTACACGGCAAGACCACTGCAACAGGGTTAAGTCGCCAGGCAGCACCCTAGCGAGCCCATGTAACCTAGGAGTATCGTGCTGTAGTGGTATTCAACCGAGATGCCTTACATTATATTGCATTAGTACGGTCAACTGTCCACGAAGCTGTTACTCAATCGCCCTGCCGACAAAGAGGTCACCCAGCTCAAAGTTCGGCCTCCCTGCTCAAAAGCTCGGCCGCCCTGCTCAACGTTCAGCCGCCCTCTTCACCGATAGGACTGGTCTGCCCAAAAGACAAACCCGCACGGTGAGATCTGACTAATCACAGGAGATGTGGTCATATGCGTGGGTCTGCGGGACACGTCAGGCACCCTAAGGACATACGGACGGACCTCAGGGAACGCCTACGGACGCGCGAACGAGCCCAGCAACGTTTGGATGCGTCTACGAACGCAGAGAAGAACCACGAAGGCAAGAATGACGCAGATGGGTGGGGGGAGGTCCGAGATAGTCAGTCACCCGGCTGGCTACAGGCAGCCGAGGCGTCCGTGATACACGGTCCAGACACCACAGGAAGGATGCACTGTAAACACATCGAAGCTCCGGCCACCACGTTCGTAAGGGTCCGTGGGGGGGGAGAGAGAGGGGTGTCCGTACGCTGACCCACCGACGCTGTCGATATCACGAGGTCACCTCCACGGCCATTAACCACATCAACACCAGCAGCAAGGACACCACCAGGGTGGAGATCTAACTACAACCGGCAGCTCACCAACACTGGGACACAGGGGGACCGGTCACGGTTCTCCGACAAACGAGATCCAGCGACACCAGCACAACACCAGCAGCTCACCAGCACTGGGACGCAGGGGACCGGTCACGGAGCTCCAACAAACAAAACCCATGACAGTGTAAGCTCCCCAGGGGCCAAAGCCACAGGAAAGTTAAAAACAGCATAAAAAGAGGAGGGGGGGCGATGGAAAGACACACCTGCAGTAATTATAGTAACAGGAGGAAACAGAAACACCGTTAACGGGGAGCAGTAACAGGGGCAGCAGGAGCAGGAGCAGCAGGAGGCGAGGGAGGGAGCGGCGGGCTGTGGCCGTGGATCACCGTGAACAAGCGGCCGGGGTGGGGAGCCCGAGGGGTCACCACTATCACCACGGAAATACCGGACAATCGACTTTTACGATGAGGTAGAGGCACCGCGGCAAACGCTGCCACCCCTCCTCCTCCTCCTCCCCTGCAGCAGGCAATCCTGCCATGCAGCAGGCACTCCCTCTCCCGCCAGCAAGCACACCCTCCCCTGCGGCAGGAACTTCTATCCCGTGGCAGGCACCCTTGCAAAATGCACTCCCTCCCTTGCTCCAAGCTCCCTCCCCTATGGCACGCACCCTTCTTCTGCAGCAGGCACCACCCTCGCCCGCAGCGAGCGTTCCCTCCCGCGCAGTAGGCATCCAACGGCCGTGGTCGTCCTGTGCAGCCCCGATACATCCCTCACCTCTGGCCACAACACAGCCTTAGGAAAACCTGGAGAAGACTCAGCTTCTCTGACCCACTTCAGATGTTCCGAGGTGGGATCCCGGTGTCAACAGACCACAGTCCGTGGTCGCCCTACACTAGCACTGGTGACAGGTTGTGGCCGCCTATCACAGGCACACGTGGTGAAAGGACACCTAGAGAGGAGCCACTTCGTCAAAGCTCTCGACCAGGTCAACCATAACGCCATAAAACTATCAGCCGTGGGCGGCAAAAGTCTCATTCCATGGCTTGCAGACGTCCTCACAGTGAGCGTCGTCTGGCTGTCCTGCGTGCTTCCACGGGGCCACCCGCACCTTCCAGTCCCCTCACCCGTCGGGTCCCACAGCCAAGCACAAGGGAGCCTCATCCTTGTAAAAGGAGCCTATCTGGATGCACCCGCTCGGCGTAGTAATGCTGACGACCTTTTACACTGGCGTCAGGGTTGACAACAGCTCTCCCAACTACACGCGCCCTCCGGAACGCCCTTAGCAACCTCCAGGTCTGGACCCCCGCCAACCACTTCGCCATCAACCTAACCAGCACCGCTGTCATTGATATCAGTCTCACTCACCACCAGATCCCACCCCTCTACTGTCTCACTAGGTCCCAGGCTCCTCCAGGTGGTTCAGTCCATCCACCAAGCTTCCTCACAACCCTCTCCTGTCTCACTAGGTCTCAGCCCCTTCCAGGTTGATCAGTCTGCCGAACTTCTCCACGTCACTCTGGACAATAAACTAAGCGGGAAGGATCACGACTTCGGCTCCATTATCATGTCCTCCAGCCATCGTCTCTACATTCTCTTCAAAATTCAAGACACTTGGATTTCCTGGGCCTAAACTAAAGGACATATACAAAACTTTCATTCATCCCAAATTCAACTAAGCTTCCCTCACTTGGTCTTCCTCCCCACCCACCACACAAGAGGGGCCACTATCCACCACACAACTGGGGTCACCATCCACCACCCAACAGGGGTCACAAGAAAAGGTTCCCTCTTACACCGTATAACAAACCATCGGTCTTCCCGACTCTCCAACCATCATCACCTGGAACTCATTCGACAGTTTGGGCAGAAGCTACTCCACCATTCCCACCACCGTCGCCTCCTGCCACCAGAGATCCCTCGTCCCCGTGTTGCAGTTCGGCACCGCAACCACATCGAACTCACCCGAGCAGGTACAACAAACCTGCAGGAACAACCCGGCCCTCACCACTGTGCGTGCCATCAACATGGATGGCGTGGTTGGCGGCTGGCGTGGGTGGTGGTGGTGGTGGCTGATGTGATGGCAGGAATGGTTAAACGGTTGGAGTGGTAGACAGCGCGGGCCGGCGCGAGAGGAGAGCCGCCCCGTCCGCCCGTCCGCCCGCCGAACGCCGCCCGCCCGACACCACCAAAATAGCCGGACTGGAAATAAGAAGACCAGCACAGTGCCCTCTCGTCTATCTTGGTCCCTGGTGACCGCCCACCCGCCCGGCCCAAGCCACCCTGCCCTGACGCACCTCACCCTGCCAGCCAGCCAGCCAGCCAGCCTTCCCACCCACCCACTCCGACCCTACCAGCCATCAACCCTCCCAGCCAGTCTCCTTTCCCTCCCTGACCCTGCCAACCAGCCTCCACAACCATCCCGACCCTGCCAGCCAGTCTCCCCTCCCACCCCTACCCTGCCGGCCAGTCTCCCCACCAACCCCAACCACGCTAGCCAACTACCCCTCCCACCTCGACCCTGCCAACCAGTCTTCCCTCACACCACGACCCTGCCAGCCAACCTTCCTTTCCATCACAACCCTGCCACCCGGTCTCCCCCTCCACCAACCTTCCACCCCGCATACCTGGACTCTGGTGCCCTTTTGCCCACCACGTCCAAGCAACGCCCACCTCCAGCAGACCTGCCTCGGCCGCCCAAAGTCTCGGTTCAGAACAGCGAACAGTACACCCGTGGATCAAGAAGTCCTTCACATACAACAGGGACCATTAAACTCCGTGCCCTGCGCTCCGTGACGCATACATCTGAACGGCTGGGGTAAGGTAAAGTGCCACCATAAACTCACCAATCAAATAACACCACTCTGCACGAAGCTTATTGCAAACTAGTATGTCTCAGTGTGAGATATGATGTAATCATGAGCGTAGTATGACACACTTTCTCAAAAATTTGTAAATATTTTCCCTGTCTGTTTTTCCCCCTTTCTCAATTCTCTCAATTCTCTCTATATTTCAATTAGGGCCCGGCCTTGATGTGGACTTTTGTCCGTGACTGGAGCCTTCAACATAAAAAAAAAAAAAAATAACATAGTCTTTCCTGATGACAAAGCGTACATTATCAATATTAAAGTAACAGTTCCTTTTTAAGTCTCAACTTCTTTATTTGTCTAGTTACACAAAGACAAATCATGGTCGACTTCCCCCATGGATATGACAGGTCATGGCATGAGTCTTCCCCTTCCAAACTTCCTTCCTGAGGCTATTTTCTGCTTCTCTCGGTTCCTTAATGCACAGCTTCCTCTCTGGCCGATCTACCATAATAACCGCTGTTGGAGCGACTTCCCCCCTCTTATCGCAGCAACAGTGGTGTTCCTCAGGGTCCTGTCCTGTCACCTACTCTCTTTCTTCTTCCCATAAATGACCTTCTCTCTTCAGCACTTAACCCTATTCACCCTTATGCTGATGATTCTTACTCTGCATACTCGAACTCACTTCTCCTCGCCCTAACACTCCCATCACTTCCTGGTACTGAACACATTCTCTCTTCCTTCTTCCACTGTTCCCCTTCCTCCAACCTTTCTACTTTTTACGAGCCAGATCTAACAAACGCCGGAGGAGCCCTGATTAACTACCTCATTCTTTTTTCTCGCCCTATTTTCCTTTCACTCGAGATGGCCATGACTGGGGCATGCCTCGCGCGTGCCACGTCGGTCACTATCATAAAAAAAATGGAGTTATGTGTTGATAATGTAACTAGATATCACCGCACCAGAGAAAATGTATCTTTGCCTATGTTAACTAGCCTAAGCTAAACTGACCTACCCTGAGAGACCTGATTTGACCTTCCGTGCCCTACCCTGCCTTGCCCTGGCCTACCCAGATTTGACTTGACCTCCCCTCGCCTGACCCACCCAGACTTGACCGATCTCCGTAAAGAAGCAAAAACCTTTCCATATCCTTATCTCTCTTCCCACGGGGCTTCACACAGTGCAGGATGAAGGATGTTCCTTCTTCTCTCACACCGCTGACCTCCCAGGCGCCCAGCCTACTCGCCCTACGGCCACTGACCTACATTCTACAGCGTGTTC
Organism: Panulirus argus; assembly: GCA_038088735.1. Lineage (NCBI taxonomy): Eukaryota > Metazoa > Arthropoda > Malacostraca > Decapoda > Palinuridae > Panulirus > Panulirus argus. The sequence goes on from JAYMFT010031422.1 coordinate 15,922, forward strand.
ACGACCACCTACTGACCCCCCGCCTCACAAGAGGCACTGGCCCGCCCCACATGCTCACCACAGAGGCACTGAACCTCCAGTATACTCGCGAGAGGCACTGGCCACCATCACCCTAAACGAAGATGCACTAATTACGTGTCCATCCTTCTATATTAGGCAAGCAGGATGACCCTGTCCTCCAGCAGATAACCTCGTTACAGACCATCGGGTCTTCTGTTGCTTGTACTTCCCAAGTACTTTCTTGTACACCAATGCGCTTACCAGACGCACTCCAGACCGCTACAGGCTCAGCGCACACACACTTTATACCTAAGAATTCAGCACTAACTTTACCAGACCCAGACATACTCAGCACCCAGGCACAAACTCCTATAAAAAAAAAAAATCCCCTGATTTTCAGCAGACAGGCAGTGACCCTCCCCACACGTTCCACAGAGAGGCAGTGACCCCCCCCATCCCCACCCCCAGCACATAGCACACAGGAACTGCCTCCCTCCCTCCCTCCCTCCCCTTCCCCCCACACCCACCACATAGTTAATGACAGCTCCAGAGCTGGACCGCCGCCAACCACGTCATCATCAACCAAACCAAGACCATAGTCATATACGTCGGCCTTGCTCCTCACCCTGCCCTACCTCCTGCTGCCACGCTAGGCCTTGGCCCCCCTCCAGGCTCTTAGGGCCGCCGAGGTTCAGGGTGGCACTCTGGGGCGACAGACTAAGCTGGAAGGAGCAGAGTCGTCGGTGCCATCATCATATCTCCCATTCATTGTCTCTGCATTCTCCGTGGACACCAAGACACTTGAAGTCCCTGCGTCTGAACTCCAGAATATCCGCACAACTCTCACTCTTTTCAGACTCACCTGCGCCTCGAACGCCTGGTCGTCAACCCTATCCACCACACTTCAGGGGGTACTGAGGAAGGCGCACAGAAGGGCATCAACTATCATATTTGGTCCCTCTTACACTGCGGCCCTACCGACTTCACCAACCACCACCTGAATCTTATTAAGGCATTTTGGGAGCAAGGTAATGAATGCATCACTCGCGTCACCATCACCTCCAGCCACCAGAGATCCCTCGTCTCCGAGTTGCAGTTCGGCAGCATAACCGCAGCCAACCCATTCCGGGCTGGGACAGACCGCTACAAGAACGGCCCCATGCCAGCCAATGTCAAAATCATCAACCATCATCACACATGCACCAATTCCCTACCTACACACCACACAGGTACTGACCCCTACTCACACAAAATACAGGTACTGACCCGCGTAATGACCCCCTACACACACACCTCTTTCCATATCCTAACAACCAAGGAAGTGACCGTCCCCCCATCCTCATTACATGGGAAAGGAGAAGCACCAGCAGAAGAAATGATGAATAAAGAATAGGAAGAGGGGGAGGAGGAATGAATGTAAGTACCAACATCAGGAGGAAACGACAGATGAGAAATTCAAGGAGGAGGAGGAGGAGGAGGAGGAAAGGGAAGAAGAGAGGGAAGAAGAAGACGCTTGCAAAACACGTTAAGGCCCAACCTTTAACAGGTGTCGAGTCGTGGGGTTGAGATGACACCACACTGCGGCTGCCCCGACCAACGACCGAGGGAAAGAAAAAATAAAGTCAATAAAAATATGACCACAAACCCGTCCAGGCCCGCTGCCGGTGCGTCGCACCTCCCTCCATCCAGCACAACTTGCGGTCATCATTTATCGTCAGCATCTATACTCTCTCCCTCACTACGTCCTTCGAAATACCTACCTCGCGCACCCACTCGTCAGCAGATGGCACCGTCAGTCACGTAAGATCCGCTCCCTTAATGCGAAGCATCAGCCAAGACGGCGGCGGGTTGGCTCGCGTGGTCGGCCAAGTACCCAGCGTCTCTCCCTGGTGATAAGGAGAGCTCGCTCACATAAGGACTTGGGTTCGACCCCATGCCAAGCCGAGGGGCCCAGCCTCACGGGTATATGCCGGACGTTCCAGATCAGTGGCGGATAAGGGCACCAGAGTACAGTTTAAGGGTAAGGGGGATAAGGGATCCAAGGCTACATGCAAGAACGCTGTCAGTCCGGCTGGGTGTCGACAAATCGCCTACCGACCTCTGCCAAGACCCGATGGCTCCACGGGGGGCCTTAAGGACCCGCCCAGTGTTGGTGACACCGCCTCGCCCCGCACCACACAGAGCACCGGGCTGCTGCAGCGGCGGTGTTGTTGTTGTTGTTGTTGTTGTTGTGCCGCGTCGCCAGCTGTGACCCAAGCTAGTGTTATAAGAACCAACAAGCCCGGAGGTATAGCTTTGTGCTGTTCGCTGACGGGGAAAATCGTGGCGCCAAAATTACGGATCTTTAAGTAATAATAAGAAGAAAACGAGATATACAGAGCAGGCAGTAACTGGAGGAAGACCAGCATGGAGAACCTTCTGCCTTATGGGAAGAAATGTTTACATAAGAATTCGGGAAGAGATCTATAGTTTACGAGGCGAGGCCCACGCGATCCAAGGCGAGAGGAGGGAAGGGGGGGGGGGGTCTGGGCAGAAGGGAAACCATAATATGGCGAGTTGTGGGCCGGCTATGGAAGCCCCTAGGTGAAGGCGGCAGGGGAGAGGGGACGAGGCCCTCTGGAGGCGTAGCTGTGACGTCGACGGGGGACCCGGCCAGGTCGGATCCGTTCTCGAACGTGCCGGGCGCACAAAGACAAACACACAGAATGAAAGATCACACGTGCTGCCTGGTCTCTGTGTCTCACACAAGCTAACTGTGTACAGATTTTCACCACAACTCTTTCGATTGCACTTGGGGACAGGAGGAAACCGAACTTCACTCCTCGACCTGCAAACTGCATTAAGATCCATTGATAATAAGCTGTTCATAACGTATGAAATAACAACAATAGACAAAGGTGGTCGACTGTTTCACTGTATACTTGGTCAGACTTCTAAACAGAAAGTCTACTGTGCCGTTTAGAAGCTGCTAGAGCGAAGTTCAGGCGCAAGTCAGCACTCTTCAAGGAGGTATACCGAGACCCAAGCTATTTGAAGTATTAATCAATATCCTGCTGATGTCAGCCCTGAAAATGTTCCTGGGATACACAGTTATGCTGGCGACGTCCCACACATCGATTCCCAACTTGGAATACCAACCATTCCAGAGAACATGCACACAGCCTCTCAGTTCCGGCTCGCCTGTACAGAAGAAATCCGTGTTCAACGATCACTCCGATAAACGGCCGTGTTGATCACGACAGTGATGAAGACTGATGGTAAACGAACTGATCCCATGTACTCTGGCCGGAGAACAAGACTTCATTTGACAGATCCGAAGCCTTCAGAAGTGTGGCTGGGCACACAACCCTAATTATGATGCTCTTGTTAGCATTGTAAGAACAATGCACTTGGCCTATATAAGGTCTCAAACTGATTATCATGCACCACCTTTGGTCCTGCATGACAGTTAAGGTACTGGGAGACTTGACGAAAAAATGCACAAGTGAATCGTAACAAATTATGTATCTGACAGGAGACTGTAAAGCACTTTGAGGATCACTCAATTTACGATTTGCCCGGTTGTTTGCCATGTATTCGTTCACGTCTGACAAACCGCTTGACTTCCTTTAATATGATCACCATTTATCTTGCATGCAAACCAGATGATGATAATTTATATTGATATCTTCAGAGAAGTCGATAAAGTCTCGCGTTAAAGATAACAAGCAAAGATTAAGTCATATGATTCACACGCAGTTATACTTCGGCCATTAGGGAACTGGTTGACTGGCATTTAACATAGAGCATCGATTACCGGTCATGTTTAGCGTAACGACTGGCGTGCCGCAGGATTCAGTCTTAGCACCACTTATTTTCTCATATGTCAATGGCGCTGATAATAAATGGAGCGCTTTGGAAGATATCGAAACTCGTAGACGATTCTAATCTGGGCAATAAATGTTCAGCAGAAATTGGACATTTACGAAAGCAAGGCGACACACGGACAAATATGACAGACTGGGCTAACAGGTGGCAAAAGTTATTTTGATCTCGATAAGTGCATAGCTCTACATACTAGCGGCAAAAAGGAGCAGACAAGCCATCCTGTAAATTCTCCTCAGCTAAAGAAAATGATAAATAAAAAAGATGACTGGCACAACACTCTACTATGACCTAACAAATGTCAGGGTTTCATATGGACTGTAATTCAAGTCTAAGAAACTAATCCTCGCTCTTTCAATGCACCGCTGCGTTCCCACCTTGAATCATGTGATGCTCCATCCCTCGATATAGAATCAGATCCTGTGAGGCCGTTCTCAACGAGACCTCAGACTTATTCAGCTTACAAATGAAAAGATTAAAAGGTGATCTGATAAAACAAAAACCTAAATAATCAAGGATTCGATAATCTTGAATTAATCGGCTATCTAAGACTACATCAAAGTTCATATGTAGTAATGGCTACCTTGTGGGCAAAAGTTTTACTTTAAACGAGGCAAAATACTTCTATCTTCAACGGGATAAATTAATACTTGGAATGATTTACCAATAACAGGAGTTGAAAGTAACGCGACAGATCCGTTCATAAAACGAGTCGACAAATACTTCGAATCACTTCGAGCGACATTGTCTACGCCTGCGCAGTTATTCCTCATTGAATCATAAGTTCGCTTTTTAATCTTATGACACCAAACGCTATCACACCTTCCTGGAAAGGACCCTGTGGTCTGTTGTAATTCGCATTCGTCTGTATGGACAGCTTTATTTTCATGCTGAAGGCTCCGGTCAAAAACAGAAGTCCACATCGAGGAAGGGTCTTAATTGAAAAAAAAGAGAGAATTATGAAGCAGAAAAAGAAAGGAGAGAGGAAAGTATTTATGAACTTTTGAGGACTTGAAAGACCTGTCTTTTGAAACGAGCCAGGTCATAGCTATTGGGAAAGACAAGGGAAGGTAGAGAATTCCAAAGCTTCGACGTGTAGGGAAAGAAGCAGGTATCAAAACGGCCCACCCTTGAGTTGCCTACGGCCACACAATAATCACGTGACGCAGCAGCTTGCCGAGTATTGCGTGGTCTAGCTAGTGGTGGGGGCCCACAAGCAGTTAGCTCTCGGGACCAAAAACTTACCCACAAGCCGTTAACACATAGAAAGAAATGGGTGTACCTGGCGTGGATGACAGGATACCGGAAATCAGTCTCATGATAGGAGTGAGGATTGTACGTAGCGATCCAGGTAATGTTGTCTCCACACAACCGTGGCAGACATGCAATGAAACAAGTCTGACAGACGCCAAGCAACAGCCACACACACATGAAACTATCTGGATCAGACATGCTGTACACAATCAGGATAACACAACACTTCCAACTACCCTGGTAGATAACTAACCTCACCCTGACATCACCATATCTACCTAACTACCTGCCCAAATAACCTAAGAGCATGTAATGCTTGCTGCCAAGAGGTGGCCAAAACTCTGCCACTGGGGAGGCTCGAAGTGCTGCCACTCACTGTGACCAAATCCAGTGGTCCCGGAGCAGAATGGGAGGTTAGAATAAAAACTGGGAATCTCTGTCATCATTATTTGTCTCCTGTGGTTTTCATCTTCGATAACTTCGCCGTAACACAGTCATCGACAAAACCTTCAACCTTGGGATGCGAAGGCCTCATTCCATGGCTTGCAGGCTACCTCACAGTGAGCGTGGTCGGGCTGTACGCTTCCGAGGAGCCATCTCCACCTTCCAGCCCCTCAACTGTGACGTCCCACAGGCTACGCCACGCTCTGATGGACACTCATGTTCCCTGGAAGTACGCTGACAACTCTACCGCAGGTGTTAATAGCTGACAGCAGGTCTCTCGACTACATCGCCCTCCACCGACACTCATAGCAGCCCCCATAGCTAGACCATCGCCAGCCACACAACCGTTAAACAAACCAAGACCGCAGTCAAGCACATCAGTCTTGCATCCAACCATGTCCCACCCTCCACTGACTCACGAGGCCCCAGCCCCCTCCAGGTGGTTCAGATCGCCAAGCTTCTTGCTGTCACTTTGGACGATACATCACGGTGCAAGGGAATCGTCAGTACAATCGTCAAATCCTCCAGCTATCGTCTGTACATCCTTCGTCGACCCAAGAAACTTCAACGCCCTGCCCGTTATATTCTAGATCATCTACAGTACTTTCCTTCTTACCTAACTCACTTAGCCTTTCCCACGTGCCTGGTGTTCTTCCCTTATCCAACACACACAAGAGGCAACTAGAAAAGGTTAGAGAGGGGCCTTGCAAGATCAACCTCGGTCCCTCTTAAACCGCCTATCAAGAGGTGCTCAACACGCCGGTCCCCCTGATTCTCTCCTCCCACCACTTGCACTCCTGCACTTTGTATCCTCTTTTCCGCCACCGCCCAGGGGATGGGCACAGTGCACAGCAAACCCACCGTTTTTGCGGCGAAAATACGAAAGTCAACCAACAAATCGGAGAGGCGTCGCTGCTCTGTCCTCGCCATCGTCACCTCATACTCCCCCCAAGTCACACTTCTGCACCACGACCACATTTAACCCATCCGAGCTCGGACAGACCTCTACAAGAACTGACCCATCTCATCCACTGGGAACATCATCAACAATCGGTTGATCGCCTCCCCAGTACTTGTTCGAAGATCCTGTTTTACATCTCCAACCTCTTTATAGTTCCACTGACTGCACTGCGTATTCTATCTGCATGTTGTCTGCCTTTATCAACTGGCAAAGCGTTTCTCTATCACATGGCCTCCGAGGAGAAGATAAAAGCTGGTGCCTTCAGCTCAACTCCCCGTAAATAAAGGCACTGTTGGGCATAATGTTGGGTCGTCAACAAGAGGCTTAAAAGCCAAGGAAACGAGTGGCACATGATTGTGAAGCAGAGACGTGATTACGTATAGGCGCCAGCAGACACACTGTCCACCATAATGGAAATAAAAAACATCCAGCAACACGATAACGGAGAAAGTAAAAAGGTAAGTAGACCACATCAAACTCTCACTCTAGGGTGGAGGATAGATTAAAGGCACAACTTGTGGTTCAACTTGTACCGTTACGTTAGTCAGCCTCATGAAATAGGAGTCGCCAGGGATATAGACACACCAGATCACTGTATCTCAATCTGTGAGGAAAGTGAGGAAATTATTCCCCTTAGACACAAATCTAAACACACCAGACGTGTCAGAACACAAGTGTCAACAAGATACCTAAAATTTCGAGGTAGCATCCACGCTCTCCTCTTCCAGTCGAAGTTATCTACCGTATGACATGCAATGAATCAATCCCGTAATATCTGTTGTAATAATCTTCCTGCCACTCGGGGTCCTGACAAAGACTCTTTGTGACCTCTGTAATCCCTTTGCGCTACCGCTCACCGGGTGAGCAAGGCCGACACAATAAATTAGTCGCTGTTACAGGCAAAATGGAAATTGAAATTGGGGTGGCCGTCGACACCCACAACCCCTCCTCTCCTCCCCCCCGTCGACGCCAACACTGCCGCGTTGTTCCCAATCTGGAACCTTCAGATCTAGGAAGCTATCGCTCCAGCAGACCCCCTGACGGTGTTTAGCCGACCCACAATCTTTCAAAGTCTTCAGTGCCAACTAAGGCCTCTCTCCTCCCCACTCCTTTATCACTAGTTATCCCATAGCATTTGACAGGCGGACGAAAACTGCTTGTGGCACACAAGTTGGCTGACACAGCACACAGCGGTAACGTGAAACGCGCACAGTGAGAGGATGTGAACCATAATGTCAGGCTAGAAATCACTCACATTCGAACAGTTACTGGAGGAGGTATGTCATGTCCCATCAAAAGCGTATCATTAGCACGGGTCCCATCAGCACCGGCGGGTGAGAGGGAGTGGCATGTTAGAGTGCGTTCCGGCGGGAACCGAGTGCGTCGGGTCTCGCGGCCAAGTGCAGCAGCCACGTACAAGCAGACTACCTCGTGACGGCCGCCCGCCCGCGTCCCCAGTGCCCAGCAGAGGGGCCCCGGGTGGGGGAGGGGAGGGGGGGCAGGCGGCTAGTAATCAGGAGTAATGTAGGGTGGGGCCGCTGTGGTGGTGGTAGTGGTAGTGCTGGTGGTGGTGGTGGCGGCGGCGCCAGCACCCACGGAGGGAGAAGGAGGAATCCTCTCACCTCACCCGTCCCACCACCCACCCGCCGGTCTGTGTCCTCACCCGCCCCCTGTGTCCCGCCCCACTCCTACGTGCACTCTAGCTGTACCGGTAAATAATGACACTTGAGGCTGGACGACACTACTGCAGGCGAGCGACCACCAGCGCCACCCCAAGGCCAGCCGCTGCTGCCACACGGCGGGGGACACATGAGGTCGTGGCGGGAGACACATGGGGTCGCAACGGGGGACACATGGGGTCACGGCGGAGGAAACATATGGCCGCGGCGAAGGGCACATGGGGTCGAGACGGGAGACTCATGGGGTCACCGCGCGGGACACCAGGTCACGGTGGGGGAAGACATGGGGTCGAGGCTGAGGACACGCCGGGACGCACGCACGTAAGACTAACCCGACCATATATATAATCGCGGGCTCGCAGCTTACAGATGGGACGACGTCCATGATATGTCAATGACTACTACGTCGTTACTTCCCGGGCAGCAGCTGGAGTAATGACCGCATCGTCGCTGCTTCCCGGGCATCAGCTGGAGTAAACAAGTTTAAAGAGATCTGCCACAATACTTACTACGCCCTCGCCAACCCCGTCCTGGACACTCCAGCGAAGAACTTTGGTTCAGGGTCGGTAATTCCGCTCGACCAACCTGCTGGTGGTGGGTCTTGGCAGTGGACGGTCACTATAACGACCCTCGGCAAGCTCCGAGAGTGCGGATTACCAGAGAGAGGAGAGTCTGACCGTTAATGAATACGCATTTCATCACATCTTAATCCCTTAAGCGCTGGCCTGACCTTTGACCTGACCCCTTAAAGGTCAGGTCAGGGTGGCATTATTCTCTCGGGTTGTCCCATCGTGCACCAGGCAGGGTATAGGAAGCAGGAGTCCTGGGTAGTCTGTAAGTCACAGAACGACGCGAGAAGTCGAAAAAACGACCTCAAGGAAGTCTTGAGATGACGACGTAGGGTGATGTCAGGAGCCAGGGGGACGTCTTGATCCAAGGAGACTCTGAATACGGTGACCAGGAAGTCACGAGGATGAGTCTGGATGACTCTGGGTGACGAGGCAGGGTAACAAGGGGAGGCCAGTAGGAGGTCAACCAGGGGTCATGATGCCACCATTATGGGAACAACTGGGGATATGGAACGAGAGCAAAAGGTAGACTCTTCTATTCCCGAAGACACTAGGCACAATCGTCAGGCAGGTCTTCATATGCTTCACATGAGACTAATGACATACTAGAACGATCTGTACGTGTCTCTGTTTCAGGCACATTGATCCATGAGTTTCTGTGGTATTCCACCATCACAAACAGCCTCGTTTAGACCCACCCAGTGGTCTGTTGCCTTTTGAATTCAGTTGTTGTATTCAGCTGACACCATCCTCAAGGGCTACTGCCTCCCCAAGCATGATATCACACAAGCCTCTCACCCTCTACAGAGGGTAAGGTTGAATCCATACGCGTCAATCATTGAATACAAATCATTCAACTGGTCAGCTTAACTGCACTGACCTATCTACTGGAGCGGCATGGACCTCAGAACACTTTTAACAAAATGGAAAGAAATCCTCGATACAGTGTTTATCATAAAGCTGTTAATGGTCTAACTTTTTTTTTTAACTGTTTACAGGTTAAGTGGAAGTGGTGTCTGTGTGCAATATATATTGCTCTCCAATTCCAACAGCTACCGCAAGGGTGGCTGTCTATATATATATATATATTTCCACTGAGCACAGGGCCAGTCCCTAACGTTTCAGATGGTAAAAGACATTAACAGCGATAAAGCCCAGTGCAACACATTTACTAAAGAAGGACATAAACGGTGTTGAGGCCCGGGGTAACACCTTTGCCGAAGATACTCAAGACAGACATTAACACAAGTGAAAAAAAAAAAAAACTGATAACGTCTGGTGTGTTTTGGTGGGAGGAGCAGTGTGTATCTGGACACACTGTGAGGCCTACGACACTAACACAGCCAGACACGTAACGATCACACGTGACGGGAACTGTACGAACTGTGGGTGTTGTGAGAAGCCATGTCAGTGCATCTACTTCTCAGCTGTAAATCCATTACGCCCCTTGTAAACCGATGTGAACTTTATTAAATAATGAGAAATTACAAAAAGAAAATACATCTAACTTGAGGGATACCGAGTATGTCTATAAATAGATAGGAATACTGTAGTAGGAACTTTTTTTGGGGTGGGAAGGGTGGCAATAATCCAGAATGAATTCTAAATTCTTAGTCAAATACAAATCATAATAAAAGATTATGTAGTTACTGTTTTACGTAGTAAGTAAGGCGTAATTTATCACACAGACGTTAAGTGATCTGGAAGACGTCTTGGGGTGACCTAGGAGCGTCAGGAAGATGACCTAGGATGACCCAGGAAGGTCCAGACGATGACCTTGTGTGACCCAAAGGGTCAGGGGGGCGACCTAGGACCTAGGGCGATGACCTACGGTGCAGGTCGGCAGCCAAGCGTTGGGTAAACAAGTCACGTCCAGTTGGTATATTCAGGGCAAAACCAACAACCCTGGGGCAAGCCTGGCAGACGTGGCGTGGGCGCCGGAGGGGCAGGCGCGTGGTTGGCGCAGCTGTACTCAGCGTAGGAGGAGGCGTGCGCGATATGGCGTGGGTGGAGGGCAAGACATGGTGTGGGTGGAGGGCAAGACATGGCATGGGTATTAGAGCAAGGCGTGACGTAGGTAATGGGCAAGATATGTCGTGGGCGGAACGCAAGACAAGGCGTGGGAGGAGCAAGTCCAGAGCATGGGAGGAATGCGGTCGCGGGCAGGTGCACGAGGCAATGACAAAGGCGGAGTGGAGTGCACGGCACTGGCGACATAGACCAACAGAGGTGGAGCGCATGGCAGGGGTGCTGCGTACAGGGTGCATGACAGGTGGAGCGACAGGGGCTGAGTGGATGACAGGGGTGTGCTGCATGACGGTTTGAGTGCATGACAGAGGCGTGGCAGGTGGGGTAACACAGGAAGCTGGCACAAGCGAGAGAGCAGGTACACGGCAATCCCTTCATTCGCCTGGCGATCTCCTCACTCCCCTGTCAAGTTATAGTGCCGCACCAGTGACAGGGGCACTCCCCAGCCAAGTTATAGTACCGCACCAGTGCCAGGGGTGAGGGGCACTCCCCAGCCAAGTTATAGTGCCGCACCAGTGCCAGGGGTGAGGGGCACTTCCCCGCCAAGTTATAGTGCCACACCAGTGCCAGGGGTGAGGGGCACTCCCCCGCCAAGTTATAGTGCCGCACCAGTGCCAGGGGCGAGGGGCACTTCCCCGCCAAGTTATAGTGCCGCACCAGTGCCAGGGGTGAGGGGCACTCCCCCGCCAAGTTATAGTGCCGCACCAGTGCCAAAGGTGATTCCCGAAATTGCTGTAAAGTAAGCTGAGAGAGGGAAAAAAAAAGTCAGTGAAGCGTGTGGGCGCTAGAGGGCCGCGCCAGAGCCGGGCGGGGAGAGGGAAGACAAAATTCCTGGGTGGACTTTCAGGAGGAGGGGAGAGCAGTGCAGGGCGAGGGGAAGGCCCAGATCCATGCCGAGTTTCCATGGACACAGGCGAGGGGTAAATGTTAGTAAGTCGGAAGCCTGGCACTGAGAGGGGAGCGCGCCACCGCTGCACAGTTTCCAGGGCCGGCGAGGGGAGGGGAGGCAGCCGGACAAGGGGACGATTGTCACCTGTTATGTACCAAGCCAAGGGTCCTAGCCGCTCCCCTAGCGCCGCACCAGAACCCGTCTACCGTACACGCACGCCCGCACGCCCTCCCCACGCCGACGCCACCCGCGCCACACTCCCACCTTACCTCCCCAGACGCGATCACAACCCTAAGACGGCGTGAGGGCCTCGGTGCGGGCGTGGGCGGCGCAGGTGGGCGTCGTAGCAGCCGGGTTCCGCCGCCCACCCCGCCCGAGATCCAATACTGTAACGAGAAAGCGTGGCGCGCGGACCCTTCCCTGGTCCCTGCCTCAATTACCTGCCTTCCTCCCCTCCGTTGTGCTTCAAGGGAAAAATCTAGGGCGCCTCCTCGTGCCCTGCCTCGCCGGCTAATAGACCCGATATCGCCTACCACCTACCACCACCACCACCACCACCACCACCGCCGCCGCCGCTGCTGCCGCCGTCGCCACCACCACCACCTACACCACCTTATCTCCTGCACCTGACGACACTACGTCACTACACACAGCAGTCGCTGTAGCTAGAGACATGTTGCCACTACACCCAGTCCCTGTATCCACAAACAACCCTGCCACTACATCCACTCCCCGTACCTACCGACACCTCTGCCACTTCACCCACACACCCTGCCACTACACCTACACCGACACCCAATTCCTGTACCCATCGACACCCTGCCGCTATTACACCTGCGACACAACCCTTACACCCAAAATACCCTCCTCCTAAACCCACAATTCTCGGTCAATACACCCGCAGTTCCTCCTCCCCCCCTACACCCAGACCACGGCCACTCTTTAAAATTAGTGTCCCTAAATAAACCTTGCAACTATTACCGGTCTCGACACCCACTGTTCCTCACTACACCCTACACCCAAATGCCTCTAACCATCACTCCTCACTACATTCTACACCTACAGTAAACCGTACGTCCTGTCTCTCAATACACCCTACACCTACAACCCTTAATACATCCTACACCCACACCCCTGCGTTTCCAATTACACATACAATACCTAACCACATTCTTCGCATGAGAACGCTCTACACCCAGTCTTTCACTACATCCACTACATCGGTACACCCTACACCTTGTTTCTCGTTACACAATACACCCAAAGACCTTCACGACACCTCAGAGTCGTAGCACCTCTCTACACTACACCTTACTCCTACACTCACACCCTTATCCCCTCACTACACCCTACATCTACTGTCCATCGCTACACCCTACATCCAGCCTTCCATCAAACATTTACACACTGCCTCTACACCCTACAACCTACACCTGTGGTCCCTCACTACACCTGACACCAATCTTACCTCCCTACACCTCTAGAACCGAGTTAAATTCAGCGTATCCTACACCCAAACCAGCCCATGCAGCTCGCTGGGTGTAGGAAGTATGAATACGGATGTTGACGACACTGTGGCTGGTGTAGCCTGTTGGACAGGCTGAGGTAGGTTAGGTGGATGTGGATGCTACTGCCTCGTTACGCCGTGCCTGAGGTCTGACTAACATTTGGTTAGGCTACGTTATGTTAGGTTCGTATGTTGGTTAAAGTTAGGCTTCAGTTAAGTCCGGTTTAGTTAAGAATAGGTTAGGTTTGCTTTGGTTTAGGGAAGGGTCAGAGGTGAGTTATATTTCTGTACAAGGGGTAGACTAGTTAGGTCTGTACACAGGTGGAGCCCCGGCGCGCCGGGGCCTGGATGCGAACCCCACAACCCCGAGAGTTCCAGAAAGCCGCGGGACAAGAACCACTCATCATGCTGCTCCGTGGGCCGGGCATTTCACGCCACGACGTGTGTAATGAATCGTGGGCTTCTGAGGCCGTAACCAGGGGGCACTGAGCACCCCAGTAAGGACGCCCTCAACTCTCCACCACCGCAAGCAGCTCTTGCCACTCGAGCTCAGCAGCTTCGGCAAGGAGTTCAAAACCCGTCCGAGATGGCGAGGGATTCTAATCGCCCGTGGAGTTCGATCAAACCTCTCCAGCAAGACAGCAAGACCCCTGAGCACGACGGTACGACCCCTCGAGCACGGAGGACCACACTCCCTCGGCATGATGGCCTTGACCTACGACCTGACCCTTTTGCTTGATGGCCTTGACCTACGACCTGACTCTTTTGCTAAGTCCCATCAAGAGCCACACCACCATGCGAAAAGGTCGTATCGTCGGGCTGAAATAATTTAAGTTGAAACCTGTTTTTAACCCACACATATATTAAAAAAAAATGTAAACATCTTTCAGGACTTAACACAGACAAGGGAAATACGTGTCTGTAGCAAACCACCTCTGCGAATCACGGGAAAGTAAAAAAGCTCCCTAAATAAAGCAAAATCCTGCTCATTATTATGCAAAATACTGCAGATCCCAGCAAACGTTGTCTCACTTTAGCAAGCACAGTTTGTCATCTGCAAAACGGCTCATCCCACACCTACCGCCTATTATCTAACACCAACCGCTTGTTTTAATCTTATCTTAATCAACTGGAGGACTAAGCTTTACTGTGGGGCAGAAAGTGGATACTTACGTTATCTCTGCGTCAGGGATACGTTAGGGCCGTCAAGACGACACTCGCAACTTACCTAGAATAAGGGAAGGTAATCATAACAATTTGCCACTAGAACTTACAGCAATAATTTGCTAGAGAAGATCTCTGATCCAGTAACACTTCTCTAGATAAAGACGTTCGACAAATCTAGAAATACATGGACTAGCCATGTCAGTACGTTTATAGTACCTAGATCCTCTTCATCACCTGAACAATATGTTAAGCAAAATAATTATATAAACAAGGTACAGTTAAGAGTATAAACCAGTTCTAGGCAAATCAATGCACCATATATATATATATATATATATATATATATATAAGAGAGAGAGAGAGAGAGAGAGAGAGAGAGAGCA
>JAYMFT010031423.1:0-15982 GCA_038088735.1 Panulirus argus
ACTCCCTTTTTGCACAATTTTTTTTTTTTTTTTTTTTTTTTTTTTTTTTTTTTTTTTTTTTAGCTATGGCATCTAAGAATTAGGGTACAGGCTTCAGTAACAAAACAGAAGCCCTATGAGTTGTGACAGACTTGAAAAGGATTCCTCTTGCCATCATTCCTGTTCTTAATTTAACATACAACATAATCTTTTGTTAATGAAGTATTCAAGGTGAGTAAAAGGACTTTTAGTAATCATGCACTTTAAAATAATGTCACAGCAAAACACCCTTTGATTCATATCACACCTTCTAGCAAGGTGAATTTTGATTCATATTCCATTTACTGCCAGTCAGCTTGTTAAAAACAATTGTGACGAAACTCTCACTCACCACAGTTAACTCTGCTTTTACCTGTTATTTCATGCTGAGAGAAAAATATTGGGGAATTAGATCACATGCCTCAACAAATGTTCAGTGTGAATAAGACTAGTTTATGTGAAAAGACCATTCGCCAGAACATTCATTAGTAAGAAAGGAAATACTGCTCCAGGTTTCAAGGCTGCCATAGATTGCTTGATTTTCCATTGGGAGGAAATGCTGTGGGGGATTTTAAGCTCGAGCCATTGCTAGTGTTTTCCTCAGAAAATCCCCAGGTTATGAAGAGTTATGTAAATTTTGCATTACTTGTGATTTGTCAACAGTTGCTGTGTCAAATATATCTGAGAATGACGTAATACCCTAATACCCCCTTCCTCTCCCTCCCAGTAATTCTTAGTCCAACCCATCCCACTCTGCCACTACCTTAGACCCTCATCACCATATTTTCTGGTAAGTAATCATTAATACTTTGAGTCATATGGTCTAACAATGTTTTTCCACTCTGACCTGCACTTGGAATGAAAGCTGGCTTGTTATGTTAGTCTCTCTCTCTCTCTCTCTCTCTCTCTCTCTCTCTCTCTCTCTCTCTCTCTCTCTCTCTCATGCAGAATGCATGAAAATGCATTTTGCCGGAGAATAGGATATGAATCAAGAGTATTTTGCTGCCACATTATTATGCAATGCATGGTTACTGAAAACACCTTAAACCATCTTCATTATTTCATTATCAAAAGATTATTCTATATATTGGATGAAGAAAAGGAATTTTTTTTTTAAAGAATCACATCTCAAAGAGTTTATTACATCAATGAATACATAAAGGATAACAACACAGTTTGAATTGACATGTCAGAAACTTGACTTAATGAAAAAAGTGAAAGACAAAGCAAACTTCAAACAGTATGAAACATTCAGAGCAAAGAGAGCCAAATGTATACAAGAGGGTGTAGCAATATATACCTGTAGCAGTGCATATTGTATATTATACATATTGACAGTAGACAGAACCACAGCATTTGAAGCACCAGGAGTAAACCATGGAAAAATCTGTAGGACCTGGTTGTGGATAGGGAGCTGTGGTTTCAGTTCTTTATACATTACAGTAAGAGAATGGATGTGAGTGGATGTAGCATTTCTTCGTTTGCTCCTGGCACTTGCTTGCTAACACGGGAAACAGCCATCAAGTATGGAATTATCTTTTTCATACTTGATCACTGTTTCCCACGTTAGCAAGGTGGTGCCAGGAATACACAAAGAAAGGTCACATCCACTCACATTCTTTCTCTAGATGTCATGTACTGTACTGAAACCACAACTCCCTATTCACAATCAGGCCCCACAGAACTTTCCATGGTTTACCCTGGATGCTTCACATGCTCTGGTTCAGTCCATTGACAGCACATTGACCCCAGTATACCACATCGTTCCAATTCACTCAGTCCTGTGCTTGGCCTGTTACCCTCCAATATGTTCAGGTCCCAGTCACTCAAAAAAGATTTCACTCTACCTTTCCATCTCTAATTTCCTCCCCTCGTTGTCCTTGTTCCCCCCACTTCTGTCAAGTTTTCCTCACTTGTTCTCTCATGTCCAGACCATTTCAGCACACTCTCTTCAGCTTTCTCAACCACTCTTTTTATTACCACACATCTCTCTTACCCTTTCATTACTTACTCAATCAAACCACCTCACACCACATATTGTTCTTAAACATTCAATATCCAACACCTCAACCTTCCTCCACACAAACTTATGTAACCCATGCCTCACATATGTATATGATATTATTGGGGCTACTGTGCCTTCAGATATACCCAAAACAGTGCATATTATTCTTTTGAGTGCTTCACCTAATCTCCTGTATACTTCTAATTGTGTCACCCCAGGTCTATCTTCCTCTCCATCACTCTTCGTGCTATGTTGATCTGATGCCAAAATTGCTCTTAAGTGTCCCTGCCTTCAACTGTCATCGGTTTTTCTGTATGTCTTAATCTTTTTCTTAAACTAAACAATTGTTGATTTTAATTTAATAGATCCTGAGTGTTCTTTTGTCCTTTCCTCTATCTGAATGGTTTCTGGTATCACTTATGCAATTCCTTGCCTTATAAATTCTACAGTTGACGTGGTATGCTTTTTAATGGGGTACACTACATGCTTACAAAATTTCCTAGCACCAGTTTGTGTTTACACTTGGTTGGGATAGCTGTTGTGCATAATTCTTTTTTTTTTTGTTTTGTTTTATTAAATTTTCTCTGGATTATTTATGCATTGTGTCTTCTCATGGTGAATAACATATTAATGAAGCAGCTAGTGCCTCTGCTAAGAAAAAGTGGAACTAGTATACACTACTATAGAAAACAAGATAAAAGTGCTTTATTTCATTATCAAGTCTAGTAACCCAAATATTGAAGCTGACAGTTTCCCTTGGGTAGGAGTAGGAGCTGTAGACCACCCTTCTTGTATTTCAATTTCTAAAAGACAGAACAGAAGAAGAAATTAAGCAGGGAGTGCTCTTCCTCCTTTAAGGCTCAGGCTAGGGTGTCTAAATGTGTGTGGATGTAAGCAAGATGAAAAGAGAGGAGAGGTATTATGTTTGAGGAGGGAAACCTGGATGTTCTGGATCTGAGTGAAACAAAACTCAGGGGCAAAGGGGAAAATTGGTTAAAAGTGTCTCAGGATTAAGGTCAGGGGTTAGTAAGAGAACAAAAGCAAGGAAGGAGTAACACTTCTCCTTAAACAGGGGTTGTAGAAGTGGGTGAAGAGTGTAAGGAAGCAAGTTCTAAACTAATGTAGGTAAAAATGAAAGAGGATAGCAAGAGATGGGTAGTTATTAGTGCTTATGCACCTGGCCATGAAAAGAAAGATCATGAGATTCAAGTGTTTTGGGAGTAGCTGAGTAAGTGTCTTAGCAATTTTGTTGTAAGAGACAGACTGTTTGTGATGGGTGATTTGAAAGCAAAAGTGAGTACTGTGGCAGTTGAGAGTATAATTGGGGGAATGGGGTTTTCAATATTATGAATGGAAATGGTGAACAACTTGTGGAGTTGTATGCTGAAAAAGAATTGGAATACCTGGTTTAAAAAGAGGGATATACACAAGCATACACATGTGAGTAAGAGAGATGGTCAGTAGGCATTATTGGATTACATATTGATTGAGAGACACGTAAAAGAGAGACTTTTGGATATGAATATGCTGAGAGAGACAGCTGATGGAGGTGGGGTTAAAGATTTATAGAGGTTTTTGTTAAAGAGGAAACAATGTCGGTGAGAAAAGAGCAGTGTGAATAAGTGAGCTTGGAAAAGAAATTGAGAAGAGAATGGCAAAAGGTGAAAGTAAATAAAGCAAGGGGAGTGGGTGAGGAATTGAAGGTATTTAGGGAAGTGGTGATGGCATGTGCAAGAGATGCATGTGGCATGCAAAAAGTGGAAGGTGGGCTGATTAGATAGGATAGTGCATGGTGGGCTTAGAAGTAAAGTTGCTAGTGAAAGAGAAAAGAGAGACGTTTGGGCTGTACTTACAGGCAAGGAGTGCAAGTGATTGGGTAATGTAAAAGAGAAAGCAGCAGGAAGTTACAGAGTTTGAAAAGGAGGGCTAATGAGAGTTGGAGTGGGCGAGTATCAGTAAACCTTAGAGAGAATAAGATGTTTTGGAAGGAGGTTGATAATGCATAAAAAACGAAAGAACAAATAGGAACACTGGTGAAGGGGGCAAAAGGGAAAGTGATAACAGGTAGTGATGAAGTGAGGAGGGGATGGAGTGAGTACTTTGAAGGTCTGTTGAGTGTTTTTGATGATAGGGTGGCAGATGTAGGGTGTTTGGGTCAGTGTGGTATGCAAAGTGAGAGAGTCATAGAAAGTGGTTTGGTGAAGAGAAAAGAGGTATTGAAAGCCTTACTTCAGATGAAATATGGAAAGGTAGCTGGAGTGGATAGTATTGCTGTTGAATATTAAGAAAAGGGATGATTGTGTTGTTGATTGGTTGATAAGGATTTTCAGTGTTTTTGGATCAAGGTGAGGTGCTTGAGGATTGGCAGAGTGCATGTATAGTGCCATTGCATAAAGGCAAGGGGGATAAAGATGAGTGTTCAAACTATGGACGTATAAGTTTGTTGAGTTTACCTGGCAAGGTGTATGTGAGAGTAGTGACTAAGAGGGTGAAGGCATGTACAGAACATCAGACTGGGGAGGAGCAGCATGGTTTCAGAAGTGGTAGAGGATGTGTAGATCAGGTGTTTGCTTTGAAGAGTGTAAGAAATACTTAGAGAAAGATGTATTTGTATGTGGCATTTATGGATCTGGAGAAAGCATGTGATTGGGTTGATAGAGATACTTTGTGGAAGGTCTTAAAAACATACAGTGTGGGAGGAAAGCTGCTAGAAGCAGTGAAAAGTTTTTCTCAAGGGTGTAAGGCTTGTGTACAAGTGGAAAGAGAGGAGAGTGAATGGTTCCATGTGAAGGTTGTGGCAGGGGTGTGTGGTGTCACCATTGTTACTTAATTTTTCTTATGGTTGGGGTGGTTCGGGAGGTAAATAAAAGAGTCTTGGAGAGAGGGGCAAGTATGCAGCCAGTGAGGGATGAGGGGAGCCTGAGAAGTGTCAGTTGTCATTTGCTGATGGTACAGCACTGGTAATGGATTTGAGTGTGAAACTGCTCTCTCGATAAAATTTCTTCACTTTTTGTAATAGCTTTCTTCCCGTGCCACAGATTCATAGCTCCTTCCTCAAAGAACCTTCTCCACATCCACAAATGTTACATGCAGATCCTTCTGTTTCTCTAAGTATTTCTCACCCACATTCTTCAAAGCATACACCTGATCCACACATCTTTTGCTAAAACTGTAACCACACTGTTCCTCTCTAGTCTGATGCTCTGTTCATGCCACTACGCTGTTAGTTACCATTATTCTCTACAACTTACCAGGTACCCTCAACAAACTTGTACCTTTGTAATTTGAACACACATTTTTCGCTGTTGCCTTAGTAGAATGACACTGTATGTGCATTCTGCCAATCCAGAGGCACCTCACCATGATCCATACAGAAACTGAAAATCCTGACTAATCAATCAACAGCACAGTCATCCTCTTTCCTAAGAAATTCAACTGCAATTCTATGCACTCCAGTTTCCTTTCCATATTTCATCTACCCAAGGCTTTGACCACCTAGACTCTTTAAACTAAACCATTTGCCCTGGCTCTTCACTTTCTATACCTCCCGAACCCAAACACTCTATATCTGCTACCCTGTCATCAAACTGGTTCAGCAATCTTTCAAAGTACTCTTTCTTTTCATCTCACTTGTGCCCATTACTGCATTCCCATTTGCTCTCTTCATCGATGTTCCTATTTATTCCTTAATTTTGCTTTTTTCATTATCATTTTTATTAACAGTTTATAAATTCTCATCACTGTCTTAGTGAAACTCCTGCATGATAACTGAATGCTTGATAATGATGTTTGGGAAAATACCCCATTCATCTATTTAAAACTCAGTAACAAAATACAGACTGCAAATTATGTGTAATCTATCAGTTCTTATCATGTAAATTTATGTCATAGTCTACAAAGGGTAAAGAGGGTGGTGGTAGATGTTTGGATCAGGTGTTTGCATTTAAGTATCTGTGTGAGAAATACGTTGAGAAAGAGAACGATATTTGTGGCATTTATGGATCACATGAAAGCATGTAATTGGGTTGATAAGGATGCTTTGTGGAAGATGTTGTGAATAAAGGGTGTTAGGATAGCTACAAAGAGCAGTGAGGAGTTTCTGTTAAGAGAGTAAGGCATTTGTATGAGTAGGGAGAGAAAGGATGAGTGGTTCTGTGTGAGGGTGGGTATGTAATAAGGATGTGTGTTGTCACCATGACTGTTTAATCATTTTATGGGTAGAGAATTGACGCAAGTAAATCAGAGGGTCCTGGAGAGAGGGGTGGGTTTTCAGTCTGTTTGGAAGCGAGTCAGTTGCTATTTGCTAATTGCAAGGTGCTTGTGGTAGACTCAAGACTCAAGTAAGAAACTGCTGAAGCTGGTGTCAGTTTGGGAGAGTGTGAAAGGAGACACTTGTAAGGCTGTAGAGTTTAGCATTGGAGAGAGAAAGATAAGTTGCGGTTGTGAATTTGAATGGAGAGATCCTGGAGAAAGTTCACTGTTTTAGAGACCTGGGAATGAACATAGCAGTGGATGAAACCATGGACGCTGAAGTAAACAACAGGGTTTGTGAAGGGTGTAAAGTCCTGGGTGCATTGAGGAGTGTCAAAAGATAGGCAGCTGTGTGTGAAGGCAAAGATGGTTATGTTTGATGGTATAGTAGTCCCATCAGTGTTGCATGGGTGCAAGGCATGGGCCATTGATTAGATAAGGACATAAGTGAGTGAATATGTTGGAAATGAAATGTTTGAGGACAATATATTGTTTAAGGAGGGTTGATCTAGAAAGGTAAAATAAGGTAAGGGAGAGGTGTGATTGAAAGGAATGTGGATGAGAGCTTAAGAGGGTAGGCTAGAATGGTTTGGACATATGGAGAGGATTTTTGAGGAGATGCTGCCTAAGAGAGTATACATATCGTAAGTGGAGGGGACAAGGAGAAGGGGCTGAAGTGTAGAGGGAGGGATGGAATGATAAATACTTTGAGCGTTGAGGACATGAACATGCAGTAGGTTGTGAGGCATGCAAGGGATAGGACAGTTCGAATGTGTGGTACACTAGGGGAAATGTGAGGTTAATGGGATGGTCAGCGGAAATCTTGAAAAAGTCAGTGGGGCTTGGCTGTAGATATGGTGCATTATACATAATAGCTAAAGAGTGGATGTGAGCAAATTAGGCCGTTCTTCATCTATTCCTGGTGCTACATTTCTAAAGGGGAAATAGCCAGTAATCATGAAAAAAATATGTGTTATTATTACTCTCTTTTCATACTTGATCGCCATTTTCTGCGCTGGCTAGGTAGTGCAAGGAAACATACGAAGAAACACACATCTACTCACATGCACGATTTAAACATATACACACATACTCGTACATATACATTTATGTATACATACATACATATATGTATTAACATATATATATACACATGTACATGTTCATACTTGCTTGCCTTCATCTATTCCCGGCACCACCCCACCCCCTAGGAAGCAGTACTGCCACCTCCTGCATCAGCGAGGTAGCGCCAGGAGACAATGAAAAAATGGCCACATCCACTCACATCCATACATGAGCTGTCATGTGTAATGCACCATAACCACAGTTCACTTATCCACTTACAGGCCCCACAGGCCTTTCCATGTTTTATCCCAGACATTTCACATGCCTTGGTTTATTTCATTGATGGCATGTTTACCCCAGTATACCACATCTTTCCATTTCACTCTATTCCGTGCACACCTTTCCCCCCTCCTGCTTGTTCAGGCCCTGATCGCTAAAAATCTTTTTCACTCCATCCTTCCATCTCAAATTTGGTCTCGTAGTTCTCCTTGTTTCCTCCACTTTTGATGCATATATCCTCTTTGTCAACCTTTCCTCACTCATTCTCTCTCTATGTGCAAACCATATCAACACACCCTCTTTTGCTTTCTCAACCACACTCTTTTTATTTCCACAGATCACTCTTACCCTTTTGTTACTTATTTGATAAAACCACCTCACACTGCATATTTTCTTCAAACATTTCATATCCAACACATTCACCCTCCTCCCTGCAGCCCTATTAATAGCCCATGCCTTGCAACCACATAATTTTGTTGGAACTACTATTTCTTCAAACATACCCATTTTCTCTCCAAGATAACGTTCTTTCTTTCCACGCATTCTTTATTGCTCTTGGAACCTTCACCCTTACCCCCGACCTATGATGCACATCTGCTTCCATGGTTCCATTCATTGACAAGTCCACTCCCAGATACCTATAACACTTCACTTCCTCCAACTTTTCTCCAGTCAAACTTACTGATCAACTAACTTGTCACACAACCCTGCTGAACTTAATAACCTTGCTTAATTCACATTCACTCTCAGCTTTCTCCTTTCCCACACTCTTCCAAACGAAGTCACCAACTGCAGTTTCTCACTAGAATCAGCCACCAGTAGTGCTGTATCATCAATGAACATCAACTGACTCACTTCCCAGGTCCTGCATACTCGCTCCTCATTCCAAGACTCTTGCATTTACCTCTGTAACCACCCCATCCATAAACAAATTTAACAACCATGCTGACATCACATTCCCGTGCCGCAGACTGACCTTCACTGGGAACCATTCACTTTCCTTTCTTCCTACTTATACACACACCTTACACCCATGATAAAAACTTCTCACTGCTTTTAGCAGTTTACCTTCCACACTATATATTCTTAAGACCTTCAACAAAGCATATCTAACATCCCTGTCATATGCCTTTTTCAGATCCATAAATGCCACATGCAAATCCATTTGTTTTTACAAGTATTTCTCACACACATTCTTCCGAGCAAACACCTGATCCACACACCCTTTTGCCACTTCTGAAACCATAATGATTCTTCCCAATCTAATGCTCTGTACATGCCTTCACCCTCTCAATCAATACCTTCCCATACAATTTATCAAGTATTCTCAACAAACTTATGCCTCTGTAGTTTAAACTCTCACCTGTATCCCCTTTGCCTGTATAGAGTAACATTATACATGCATTCTGTCAATCCTTAGACACTTCACCATGATCCATACATACATTGAATGTCCTTACCAACCAATCAACAATAAATTTACCCCTTTTCTTAATAAATTCAACTGCTATACCATCCACTCCTGCCACCTTACCACATTTCATCTTCCGGGAATCTTTTACCACCTCTTCTCTCTTCACCAAACCACTCTCCATGACTCTCTCACTCTGCATACTACCCCAACCAGAACTCCCAACATCTGCCACTCTGTCATCAAACACATTTAACAGTCCTTCAAAATACTCACTCCATCTCCTCACTGCATCACTACCTCTTATCACCTCTCCTTTTGTCCCCTTCACCAATGTTCCCATTTGTTTTTATGTCTTTTGCACTTTATTTAACTCCTACCAAAACATCTTTTTATTCTCCCCAAAGTTGAAAGATACTCCTTCACCCCAACTCTCATTTGCCCTCTTTTTCAACCCTTGCACCTTCCTCTTGACCTCCAGCTGCTTTCTCTTGTACATCTCCCAATCATTGCACTCCTTCCTTATAAGCACTGCTCAAATGCCTCTCTTTTCTCTTTCACTAGCAACTTTATTCCTTGTTCCCACCACTCACTACCCTTTCTAATCTGCCCACCTCCCACCTTTTGCATGCCACATACATTTCTTGCACATACCATCAATGCTTTCCTAAATATCTCTCATTCCTCACGCACTCCCCTCACTTCATTAACTCTCACCTTTTGCTATTCTACACTCAATCTCCACCGGTATTTCTTCAAATAAATCTCCTTTCAAAGCTCACTTATTCTCGACACTCTCTTCTCCCCGGCATTGTCTCCTTTCTTTTTTGAAAATCTCTACAAATCTTCACCTTTGCCTCCACAAGATAATGATCAGACATCCCACCAGCTGCCCCTTTCAGCACATTTACATCCCAAAGTCTCTCTGTTGCATGCCTATCAGTTAATACATAATCTAGTAATGTCCATGCACATCAGTTATACCCTTACTGCCACATTACTTACCTTTGCATTTAAATTACTCATCACTTATAGCTGGTCTCGCACACCAAAACTGCTGAGACACTCACTCATCTGCTCCAAAAACACTTGCCTTTCATGATCTTTCTTCTCATGGCCTGGTGCATAAGCACTAATAACTATCCATCTCTCGCCATCCACTTTCAGTTTTACCCCTATCAATGTAGAATTTACTTCCTTACACTCTATCACACACTCCCTTAATTCCTGCTTTAGGAGTAGTGCTACTCCTTCCTTTGCTCTTGTCCTCTCACCATCCCCTGACTTTACTCCCAAGACATTTCCAAACTGATCTTTCCCTTTACCTTTAAGCTTTGTTTCACTTTGAGCTAGAACATCCAGATTTCTTTCCTCAAACATACTACCTGTCTCTCCTCTCTTCTCATCTTGGTTACATCCACACACATTCAGACACCTCAATCTGAGCCTTTAAGAAGGTTGAGCACTCCCTGCTTGGCTCCTTCTTCTGTTTCTTCTTTTAGAAATTGAAAAACAAGAAGGGGAGGATTTCCAGCCCCCCACTCCTGCCCCCTTTAGTCACCTTCTACAACACATGTGGAATACGAAAATAGGCTTCTTTCTCTCCTACCTTAGGGATTATCATTTTTATTGTTATTATTATTATTATTATTATTATTATTATTATTATTATTATTAATATTATCATCATTAATGTTATTATTATTATTATTATTATTATTAATATTATCATCATCATTATTGTTATTATTTTTATTATTATTATTATTATTATTATTATTATTGTTATTACTGGGGTACATTGTGTATTCAGTGATTTGAATGGATTGGTGAACAGCTTTTAGAACTAGACTGAAAAACAGATGCCTGGTTTGAAAGGAAGGTCATACATAAGTTTATGTGGAGTAGGAAAGATGATCGGCAGACAGCATTTGATTACACAATAACTGATACATATGCAGAAAAGGGATCCTTGGATGTGACTGTGTTGAGGGAGGCAGCTGGTGGAATTTCTGATTGTTGCTTGGTGGAGAGGAGGGTGGTGAAAATTGGTAGAAGCTTTGAGAATAAAGGACATGATATGGGTAAGAAGAGAGTGGTGATATTAAGTGAGCTCGGAAAAGAGGCTTGTGTGGAAATATACCAGAAGAGAGTGAATGTAGAATGGCAAAAGTTGAAATTAAACAGAGCTAGGGGAGTGGGTGAGGAATGGGAGGTATTTAGAGAAGTAGTGCTGTTATGTGTGAGAGAAGTGTGTGGCATGTAGGAGGTGGGCAGGTGAGAAAGGGTAGTTAGAGGTGGGATGATGAAGTTAAGTTGCTATTGAGAGAGAAAAGAGTGTATGGGCAGTACATACAGGGAAGGAGTGCAATTGACTGGGAGATGTACAAGAGAAAGGAGGAGGAAGTCAAGATCAAGCTGCCAGGGCTGAAACAGAGGGCAGATGAGAGTTGGGGTGAGCAGGTATCAGCAGACATTAGAGAGAATAAGCCTGTATTTTGGAAGGAGGTTAATAGTGTGAGAAAAGTAAGTTAACAAATGGGAGCATCAGTAAATGGGGTAAATAAGGAAGAGGTAAAAAACATTGATGAGGAGTTGGAGTGAGTACTTTGAATGATTGCTGAATGTGTGATGGTAGAGTGGCAGATGTAGGGTGTTTGGGTCATAGAGGTATGTAAAGTGAGAGTCACTCCAAGTGGTTTGATGAAAAAGGAAAAGGTAATGAAGCCCTTGCATGAGATGAGATATGGGAAGGTAGCTGGAGAGGATGGTAGTGCAGCAGAATTTCTTGGTTAGGTGATTGGTTAGTTATGATTTTCAGTGTACATTTGGATCATGATGAAGTGCCTGAAGATTGGTAGAATGCATGTATAGTGCCATTGTATAAGGGCAAAGGGGATAAATGTGAGTGTTCAAATTACAGAGTTATGCTGAGTGTACCTGGTAAGGTGTATGGAAGACCGGTGATTGAGAAGGTGGTGGCAAAGGGCCTCTGAGAAGGGGGGTGCAGGGTTTACATCATACCTGGGCCCGGGGGTCCAAAAGGTGGCCCGAAAATTTCATGGGATCTCAGAAAATGCAGAAAATCAACAGATTGTATGTACAGATAGTCCCCAACTTACGATGGTTTGACTTATGAGTTTTTTATTTTACGATGGTGCGATATCGTTATGAATTCAGTAGAAAATGTACTTCAGATTTTGAATTTTGATTATTTCCAGGCTACCGATTTGCTGCACAGCAGGAGTGAGCTGCACCTTCCAGTCAGCCATGCGATCATGTGTAAACAACTGTAATGAGTGTATTTTTTACTTATATTCAACTTACGATAGGTTTACCGAAACATAACCCCATCGTAACGTTGGGACAAGCTGTAGTATTTATAGATCTAGAGATAGCCTATGATAGGGTTGATAGAGCTGCTCTGTGAAAGGTGCTACAAGTATATGGTATGGGAGGAAAGCTGTTAGAAACAGTGAGGAGTTTTTATCATAAGAGTAAGGTATGTGTTTGAGTAGATGGAGAGGAGGGTGAGAGGTTCCAGGTGAAACTAAGTCTGCAGAACGGGAGTGTAAAGTCATCATGGTTTTTTAAGTTGCTTATGGTTGGGGTGGTAAGAGAAATGAATGAAAGGATTTTGGAGAGGGGACCAGGTATGCAGTATGATGGGACTGGGGGAAGCCTTGGAGGTGAGTCAGTTGTAAGCTGATGATATGGCGCTGGTGGCAGATTCAAGTAAAAATCAGCAGAAGTTGATTTCTGAGTTTGGGGGAGTGTGTGAAAGGAGAATATTGAGAGTACATTTGAATTAAAGAAAGGTTATTAGGCTTAACAGGAAAAAGAGACTTGTTAGTTAGAATATGAATTTGAATGGAGAGACCTGTGAGGAAGTGGGGTGCTTTACATATCTAGCCTAGTTTGGATATGTCAGTCCATGGAACCATAGGAGCTGAAGTGAGCCATAGGTGATTGAGGGGGTACAGATCTTATACACTTTGAGGAATGTATGGAAAGAGAGGTCACTGTCTTTGAAGGCAAAAATGGGTATGTTTGATGGTAAAATAGTCTTGTTGGTGCTGTATGGATGCAAGACATTCACTGCCCCATCCATTCCTAGGCATCTAAAAAACTCCACTTCCTCTAAGTTTTCTCCATTCAGACTCGCATCCCAACTAATCTGTCTCTTTTCACTGCTAATCCTAATAACTTTGTTTTTATTCACATTTACTTTCTTCGTTCTCTCTCATACTCTTCCAAATGTAGACTCCAGCTTCTGAAGTTTTTCACTTGTCATGTTATCAGTAAACAATAACGGACTCATTTTCCAGGTTTCTCTTCCCACATCAAACTGCAAACCTACTTCTCTCTCCAAGACCCATGCATTCACCTCCCTTACCACCCCATCCATAAACAAATTAACATCAGGTCCGTCTTTGCCTTCAACCACGCACCCTTTTTTCTGCCTACTCACATATTAGCCTTACTTTCTTGATAAAACTTCCTCGCCACTTCTGATGGCTCTCTTCCTGCTCTGTATATTCCTAGTTCCATCCACAGAGAATCTTTATATTCCCCATCATATGCTTTCTCCAGATTTATGTATACCACAAACAAATCCTTCTGTTTCTTTAGATATTACTCATACACATTCTTCAAAGTAAACATCTGATCTATACATCCTTTACCACTCCTAAAACCATATTATTCCTTTCTGTCTGATGCTCTGTGCTTGCCACCAACCTTTCATTCACCACTTATCCATACAACTTATGAGGTACACTCAGCAATCTTAGATCTCTGTAACTCGAACATTCACTTTTGTCCTCTTTGCCTTTATTAGATTATCATCATATAGGAATTCTGCCACTCATCAGGCCCATCACCATGATTGATACATACATCAAAATTCCCAACTAACCAGTTAAGAACAGTCCCCCTTACCTAAGAAATTCACCTGCAGTACCATTAACTCCAGCCGCCTTGCCACATTTCATTGTAATCAAGGCTTTCAGCACCTCCTTTCTTTTCACATTTTCCATTACTCTCACACTTCACATATCTCCCAGACCCAAACTCTTTATGTCTGCCACCTTAACCTCAGACACATTCAACAGTCCATTAAATTACTCAGTTCATCTCCTCTTAACCTTACCTCTTCCTGTTACCACTTCCTCATTTTCCCCCCATCACCAATGTTCCTATTTGTTCTCGTTTTTCTTACGCTATTAACCTCTATCCAAAAACATTTTCTTATTCTCCCTAAAGTATGTTGATGCTTGCCACTTCAATACTTATTTGCTCTCTTTTTGAGTTCATGCACCTTCCTTTTGACCTGTTGCTTTCTCTTGTACATCTCCCACTTGCTTGCACTCCTTCCTGTAACTAACACCTATATACCTTTCTCTCCTCTTTCACTAGCAATTTAACTTCATCATTCCACCACTCCTGACCCTTCCTCGTCTGCCTTACTTCCACCTTCTGCATACCACACACTTCTTTTGCACATGCCAGCTCTGCTTCCCTAAACAATTCCCATTCCTCACCAGCTCCCCCAAGTTTTATTTATTCTCACTTTTTGCCATTCTTCACTCAGTTTTGTCCTGATATCTCTTCACATAAGCTTGTTTTCTTTGCTCATTTAGTTTCTATCTATCTGTATCTCTGATGCCTGTTCCCAACTAGAACTCTCTCAAGAGGATGGCTATGGCAGTAGAGTCTCCATAACTAGTGAACTCCAGTGCTGCTTTTTTGCCTTTAGTGCCTCACCATTAACAGGCCACTGGCAAAGGACAACTTTAAAGCAGTGTTTGTTGAGGCTTCTCCCTAATGTTCCTACTGGCTCCTTGTACCAAATGCTCCTGCCTGATGTTCCTACCTACCACCTCTAACTACTTAGTTTCACCACTTTCTTTTCACTCGCATCATTTTTTTCTCTTCTGAAAGCATCAAACTGGGATATAATCCCTAGCAGGGGAAGGATGGACTACTAAGAGTTAGATTTTTTTTTTTTTTTTTTTTTTTTTTTTTTTGACAAGACTGTACTCCAGAGGCCACTTTTCACTCGCAGTGCAACTTTACAACAGGCAAAGTTCAGTAATGCTAGACAAGACATAGATGTCCATAACACTGCCATTTTAAGTGACCACAAGTCTAGTAAATGAACTTGCATAACTTAAAAACGAGTCAATGCTTTTAAAATATTGAAAGTTAGAATACAGGCTTACAGACTTATTTGTGATTATTGTAATGGTGGACGTTCCATGCCAGATATGACTTCTCTTAATTTTACCTACCAGACACTGGTTTTAAGTGAAATGTCTATAATGAAGAGAGAATGCCTTTGTTTACTATCACTTAAAAGTAACAAAAATTTAATGATCTGTGAAAGAAGTGTCTGTAGGTCTAGATAGAGCAAGGACATGTTGAAGTTTTGTTTGAGTTTTGTAGAGAATGGAATATAGAGATGGCTTATTGCACAATTGTATTTATGATTCTGTTTTGGCATTACCAGATCCTAAAGAGGGACATATTAAGACTTGAAAGGATGAAATAGCACAAGGAAGAAAAGCATGTTAAGGGTCCATAATTGTGAAGGGGTATTATCAGAGCAAAATTGAAAAATCTATTTAAGATGTTTTTAATGATGTTCAGAATACACTGTGAGGAGCATTAGTTGCCTCTCAAAATCTGTAAAGTATTTTATGCCGTGACATGGTCAGATTGATAATGCAAAAAGGAGTACTTAACCCTATTTTTTGAAGATCTGTCTATCTTTCTATATCTCTGATGCCCATTCCCTCAGGGAACTCCCATCAAGGGGATGGCCACAGCAAAAGTCTCCATTCATCTATTTCCTTATATATGAAGAAAAAAGGGTGATTTAGGAAGGGATGAGGGTATTTTTTTTTTTTTTTTTTTTTTTTTTTTTTTTTTTTTGAAGGCTCCAGTCACGG
>JAYMFT010031434.1:0-15982 GCA_038088735.1 Panulirus argus
CCTTCACTGGGAACCAGTCACTCTCTTCTTTTCCTACTCGTACACATGCCTTACACCTTTGATAAAAACTTCTCACTACTTCTAGCAGTTTACCTCCCACACCATATATTCTTAACATCTTCCACAAAGCATCTCTATCAACCCTATCATATGCCTTCTTCAGATCCATAAATGCCACATACAAATCCATCTGTTTTTCTAAATATTTCTCACAAACACATTCTTCAAGGCAAACACCTGATACACACATCCTCTACCACTTCTGATACCACCCTGCCCATGCTTAGCATTTTCATCCTATTCCAGTTTGGCAGGTGTCCCTTTTCCTCTGCATGAACCACCAGTGAGATAGAGGTCTGTGTGCCCCTTCACCTCACTGGTGGTGAATGTAGATGAAAAGGGTACCTGCCAAACTGGAGTGGGATGAAAATACTAAGCAAGGGCAGTTCAAGGAAAGTAAGAAACACAATTGAGGCAGTTTACATAGCAACAAAAGAAAACACGAATCACCAGGAGGGGTCTGTGTGCCTTGCAAGAGCAATTGTGAGATAGATCACTGCGTAAGAGGCAGCGAGATCAAGCTTGACAGAGACAACAAGGACAGTCATGACAGGGGTAGCCAGGGGGAACTTGGCAGAGGTAGCAAGGTCAAACTTCAGGTGCAACCATTCAGGAGGTCACACCAGGTACCCAGGGGGTGAAAGCCAAAGACGACATGTATATAAGCTGGAGTCCCATTCTTCTGCACTCATTTTGTGATCAAGACTCTGTCGAAATGTTACAATCAGTATAGTGTTTCCCACCAAATCTGTGTTTCTCTCACCCAACCATATCACCAGATTGTTATGCAATATTCATATATTTGCTTTGTTTTGGTCTGTCTGCCTCAAGCTATCGTGTGGTCTGGTTGTATACAAAGAATTGTGACTTTATTTACTATATAATTTTGCAATCCTTACAATTCAAAATGGCATCAAGTGATAGAAGAGTTAAAAGAAAGCGTGTGAATTGTATATTGTATAAAAAATGGTTACATTCGATTAGCCGAACTTTTAACATTAACAGACACCTCTTCCCCCCAATAAGTCCGTTAAATCGAGGGATTACTGTACTTTAGTGTGCAAAGCTGGATAGCCCAGTTGGCAATATGGGGTGGTGTAAACAAATGAAGCCAACTCAACGAATGAAGCTAACTAAACATCACAAGACATGATACACAAATTTCCACTTACTTTTATGAGCAAAATACAGCATGAACCATAGCTTATTAAAAAGATAAGTGTATTTAGTCCAAAAAAAAAAAATGTATTCAGTCACAAAAAAAGAACAAAGATAAAACACAAATGCAAGAGGAGAAAACAAACAAATGATAAAATAAACAAGGTAGCAGCCCTTGTCAGGTATATGTAGCAGCATTCAGCAGCATGTAATTACTTATCTGTACTGTACAGGGAGGGAGTTTTACACTTGTGGGGCCCCATCCCTTGAACGTTCTCTACCACTATATAACTTCTTAGGGCTCTATGCTGATGAAGCACTGAACTTTTACACACTTTCAGAAGGATGTTAATCAGCTAAATGCACACAGTGGGGTACACAAAATCTAGTTA
Source organism: Panulirus argus (assembly GCA_038088735.1). NCBI lineage: Eukaryota > Metazoa > Arthropoda > Malacostraca > Decapoda > Palinuridae > Panulirus > Panulirus argus. The sequence continues at coordinate 1,611 of JAYMFT010031434.1, forward strand.
AGTTCAATGCCTCCAAGATCCAATTTCTACCCATCTCTCTATCAAAAACGTCTCACAACTCTCGTATCTCCTTTGATGGTTCTGTAATTCCACCACTTGACTCACTGAACATACTTGGATTTACTCAAACATCTACTCTTTCTTGGAAACCTCACATTATGGAAATAGCTAAATCTGCCTCTAAGAAAGTGGTTGTCCTGTTTAGATGATGTAACTTTTCTGAACAGTTGCTCCGTTTATATGAGGGATTGATTCATCCTTGTGTGGAGTACTGCTCTCACATTTGAGGGGGTTCTAGTTCTGTTTCCTTACTTGACCAAGTTGAGTCGAAAGCAGTCCAACTTATAAACTCTCCCAGGCTAACTTCCAAACTTGACCCCCTTGCCCTACGCCACAATGGTGGTTCACTTTCCCTCTTCTATAGGTGTTACTTTGGCTTTTGCTCCCAAGAGCTGGGTGCTTGTGTGCCCCCACCACTAGCTAGAACACACAATACTCAGCAAGCTGCTGCGTCACACGATTAGTGTGTGGCCATCGGCAACTCAAGGGGGTGCCGTTTTGATAACTGCTTCTTTCCCAATACTGCGAAGCTTTGGAACTCTCTACCTTCCCATGTCTTTCCCAATACTATGACATCACTCATTTCAAAAGACAGGTCTTTCACTTTCTCAAAACTTCATAAATACTTTCCCTGTCTTTTTTCCCTTTCTTAATTCTCTCTATTTTTCAATTAGGCCCGGCCTTGATGTGGACTTTTGTCCGTGACTGAAAACTTCTTCATAAAAAAAAATCATTCACATGCATAAAAAAAAACTTTTGATCATATCCAAACTCCCTGGATTTTTGTGATTCTAGAGCAGGGAAAGGGACTAACAACAGAAGCTTGAGCATAATGACATATTAACCACAGGATTTTGAAATTTAAATCTCACTAGAAGTGCTTGACTCAAGACATTTTAGAGGAGAGTGATACTGAATCAAGAGGATGTAACTTTCACAAAGATGTGGAAAAATGAAGGCAGAAGGAGGGGTATGATATAGCCAACAACGAGGGTGAAGATGACCCTAATCCTAATGTGAGGTGGGGAGGTGCTTTGTAGCATCCGCTATTTGCCTCATGAGCACAGATGGATGTTGCAAGCTTTACTCCAACACAATTTGTAATTGGTAGTAGTCATTCAGGTATAGCAAGTGCTTGTTCTGTCACTGAGAATTATGAAGAGTTAGACTATTTCTTAGGTGTATTTTGTTAGTGATTTGAGGAATATGATGATGTCTGACATAAATCACTAAAAGGATTTGTAAAGAAAGCATGGCCAAATCTCCAAGCATCCTCAGTACAAGTGTCATGTTTCTGCCAACACCACTCAAGGGCAGAGAAGAGTGCAGAAAGCACACTTCATGTTTACTGAATGTGTTGTGCCTCTGTGCATACATCCATGCATGCTCATACGAGAATGAATTAATGAAAATAGAGCACAGTATGTAAAAATGTAAATATATAAACTTTTACTATGTACTATCACGTGAAATCAAGTATTTAACCTGGGTTCAAATCCTGGTGCACATGGAGGTGAATGGTTTACATGTGAATATATGTTTATGTACAGTGCTAGCCAATGAAGTTGGTGTGAGTTGGCCCACACCAATTATAATTACACAAATCACTTTACTCAACCGAAAATAGTGTTCCTGTCTGCCAGTGATGTTGGCACCCTCTAGCAAGCAGTGGCAAGTATATAACGTGCCGGCATATCACATGAGCCCACCTCAGTAGCAGTTTAGCTGTAGTTGGAGGCAAGAGTGTTTTCTTGTGCTCCACACTCATGCCCAGGATTTTTGTTGTTTTCCCTTTTTGTACCACTAACACCAACTATAGTTGGAAATATTTACCACACAAGAGACAAAGTAGCTTCTACAGTGGCACTTTAAAAGGGAAATAAGTCACTTACAGAAATTTCTAATATTGCCATTGTGAGCTACAGATTAGTAAAATGAAGTGTAAAGAAATCTAATGATAGCGGCAGCATTGCTGTATACACCGATCCATGTGAAAAGTCCAAGGAAAAGCAGAAAACCTCTCCACATTCTCTGAATGTTCTTAAATGTCAAGTGGATGCAGATCCATGCTTGAGTGCAAAAGAATTAAAAGAAAAAACCCTAGACTGCTCAGTGATGTGTTGGTAAGGACAATGCAGTGCCACATACATGAGGACCATAAGCACCAGAGTTGCAGGCTGTGTCCCAAATCCTCATAGTCCATAGGCACTAGTAGAAAAGTATATTTTCACAGGAAAAATGTAGTGTGGGATAGGATTAAGTTCAGAAGTGCTGTGAAGAGATGAGTCCACCTTTTCTATGACATGTGGCCATGGCAGGCATTTGTACAGGCAACCAAGTTGTGTTCCATTTGATCCCACTTACACTGCAAACACTGTAAAGTTGCCCACTTCACTTATGGTATGGAGTTGTTTCAGTTATTATGGTGCTGGGGACCTTACAGCATTGCCAAAGAATGAAACTATGAACAGACATTGTTACCTCGAGCTACTGAGAGACCATCTTCCAGATTTGTTCAAAAAATACAAAGCCAAAGTGTTCATGCAGGATTGGCCCCCTGCTACACTGTTAAACTAGTCACTGACTGGATTAGGGACTGCACAGTGGACTTTTTCTGAGACTGGCTCGGGAATTCACCAGAATTGAATCCAACTGAAAACTTGTATGCATTTATGAAAATGAAATTACATAACAGGTATACTTTGTCACTACCCAAGCTGGTGGCCATTTGTAAAATTTGGGCAAAATGGACCCTAAATGGCTTCCGATCCTTGCTGATTCAGTTCCTGGTCATTTCAAGGAGTGTATAAAGAGGAAAGGAAAACAAATAAAGAACTATTTGGTGGTGCAGGCACAATTTTCCTGGTTTTATTTCATGGTTTTCCTTGATTGCTATAGCACAGCCCCTTCGCACCAACTTCATTTGCAGGCACTATATGTTAAGCTCCGAAACATCATTCATATCCAATAAATGAAACAGTATCATTGTGTTGTGAAACTGCATATACGAAATGAGTGTAAGAAAACTATAATACTGATGCTATAAAGAAAGTGCATAAATATTACATCATATGGCATGGGATGCACGATATGTTTGGCAAAGTTGGCTGTGATGACTGCCTTGACTCACCTGAGAGAGTCTTCATCAATGAAGTTCATCACTCACATAAATACAGATCTACCATATTGTCTTACAATCTATGTGTCTTAGAAAAAATCAACCTCTCATATAGCATAGAAAATAATTTTTTTTTTTTTCTGAAAAGTTCCACAGTGAGAATATACATAATATATGGGGTTGCCACAGTCAGTGGGTTAAGACAAATTAACCAGAGGTTAAGAGATGTGTATGTGACCATTTATCCATGATTACATGTATCAAGTCGTGCAGAAACTCAAGTTCACATGCATACAATCTGAACATTATTCGCTCCTGGCTAGAAGAAGAAAAACACTTTAAAACAGTCTTTATTTTACTAAACAAACCTTGCATTGACTAGAATTACTAGAGAGAGAAAGAGAATGAAGAAAGGGTCTCTCTCCTGGAAGTAGATATCCCATAATGCCATAGTTGCATCTAGACTGCATACTGATGCAAACAAACTCCTCATCTGTTAAAAGAATGAGAAATAAAACACCTTGAAAATTCAAGTAAAATACACTAAGATCAGTGTACCATAAAATGTAATAACAAAGAATAACATTTCAATATTTACACGAGCTGTATGGAAAATTACAAAACTTATACATGTTCAACGATGTAGTTCATTTTGCAAACTATTTCATCTACAAGTACTGTAATTTAAGAAACTAAATAGTACATATTACCCATGATGTGGCATAAAGATCAGGGGTAATTTTACGAGAATCTAAAAAAGTTGACAACTCGGGATCATGATACAGGAGAAGCAGCCGGAGCAAATGGTATACAGGTCCACCAACACCAGACTCCCTGGACATGAGAAAGAGGATATATATCAAAACGTCTTCATGGTTTCGCAATCTATTTTCTACACTTCAGTCATTTTACAATACAACCTTGAGAACTTAGTGATCAACTGTCTGGAACCCTCAGCTGTATGGAAATTTCATGCCACTTCTGAAGACTCAGATGTCACTTTTGACACCCTTTTGAACAGCTACATCTTCTAGCATATCTTATAATTTTGTATTTTGGAAGTAGAAATAAACCATACTATATTAATACTGTATTTTTCTTTATCATTCTATATATTTTTGTATACTTTGTATATTTATAGTGAACTGTACACACTGCATGACTCCAACATAGATATCTTGTATTCATCAGCTGTTCAGATATCTTGTATTCATCAGCTGTTCATCAAAACTGTTAACATGGTAAACGCTCAGTCCCAAGCATGCTGCATTCTCTAGGTTATACAAGTTGAATATCCCTTATCCAAAATGTCTGGGACCAAATGTGTTTCTGATTTTGGATTTTTTCTGATTTTGGAATATTTGCATATACATAATGAGATATCACGATGGTATGGAAACAAATGGGTTAGAGCTGAGTCATATCTCAATGTTTCGACCGTTCAACTGTCTTCCTTAGGAGATGCTGATTCCAGCATTAGACAGGACTATGTTCCCCAGCAAGTGATGTTCATCCAGTCGGATGCCTTAACGCGTCACTCTCTGATTGGACCGCTTGTCCACTCATTTACAGAGATCATTGCTGCCTGATGTGACCAGCTGATGAACCAAGACCTTCAGGAAACACTGTCTTTGATAGCTATATAAGCCACTTACATCGCTACCAAAGACAACATTTACACGTCAGGCAGTGGAGATTGCTGTGAACGAGTGAAGGCAGTAGTTCAAGCAACCCAATTAAAGAGCAACACACCAAGGCATCTGACCAGGTGACCATCACTTCCTGGGAACATGGTCCTGCCGAATGCTGTAATCAGTATCTTCCAAGGAAGACCACTGAATGGTCGAAACATTGAGGTATGTCTCAGCTCTAAACCGTTTGTTTCCATACCGTCCTGTTTTCCACATTTGTCATGGCGGACAAAAGATACATAATGAGATATCTTGGGGATGGGACCCAAGTCTAAACACAAAATCTATTCATGTTTCATATACGCCTTATACACATAGCCTGAAGGTAATTTAAACAATGTTTTTGATCATTTTGCACATGAAACAAAGTTTGTGTAACAGTGAACCATCAGAAAGCTAAGGTGTCACAACCTCAGCTGCCCATGTGGACAATCTGTGGTTGGCATCACCTTCATTCCTGATTCTGAATTTATATGCTACTGATTGATAAGCCATTATATTCTGACACTTATTCACACATAAGTATTTAACAGTAAAAAAAATATGAAATACCACTAATACAACGAAAAAATAATGTGTTTAGGTGTGGAATTTTCCACTTGTAACGTCATGTCGCTGCTTAAAAAGTATCTGATTTTAGAGCATTTCAGATTCCAGATTTACAATTAGAGATGCTCAACCTGTAGTATATTTCATTATTCTATTCATAACATACAAGCAAGTTCCATTAACAAAGCAATACAAGATTACTAAATATGTCTAACATTCCTTCAGCTTGCTACACAATGTACCTGGTGGCAGATAACAATGCTACAAGTAATCAAGCAAGATGTGCTGTAGGCACTATGCACTAGCTGAACCATATGACAAAATATCATCATACAGTGTCCAAGAAACACCTTGTCCGCTCCTGATATATTTTCAAAAGTGATGTCACACTTACATCCAAGTGTTTTGTATTCCTTCCTTTGGCCTTAATTATCATCAGCAGATGTCTGGGATGTCTGGGTATGGAATTGGTAAGGTTCCTTAAGTATTTATGTTCATGCTTTGGGTCCATATGGTTTTGATCTGAATGAGGAAAGGCACTGATGAGGTGTTGCAGGAAACAAACTTGTCTTTCATCTGGTTCCAGCAATTCCTGATTGGGTTAAGGAATGGGAAGTTCCGAGGCCACTCCAGAAGTTGAATATTTTTCTCAGATAACAAATTCATTACTTTCTAGCCTTATGGCAAGGGGCATTATCCTGCATAGTGATCACACCTTGATGTACTGCTCTTCATTCATTGTTGACTTTTTAGGAAAGAAGCACAGCCTTCCCCTACTCACTGCACCAGTAAAGCAACCTACAATCATCACATTATCTGGGTGATTCATCATCTTCATTGTGAAACAAGTCATCCTAGCTGGCATCCTCCAGCCTCCCCCCCCCCTCATCTACCTCACCCCACCGTCACTCACTCCAGTTCTTGCATTTCTTTGCAAATGCAAGTTGTTTGCATTTCATATCCTCCATAAGCAGGGATTTGGCAGTTGGCATGCAGGTTATGTGAAGGTCCATTTGCTGGTGATGCTGACTGGTTCTTTGAGAGATCTTCCCAAGAAGTTTTGGTTGGCTTTTCTTGAGTTCAGCAGCTGAAATAAAAGGTTGTTTTAACATATCTCGTCTTATGACACTGTAGTGACCCATCGTCACCTTAATGATGTCGCCATTGACTGGGTGGCAGCCTGAGACCTCATCTGACCTAATAATCCTTGGAAAAATGTGTTTGGTGGCCCATCCTACACATCTGGACCTGCAGTATTAATCCCTGACACTCACACTTGATGTCGGCGGTAGCAGATCAAAAGCTGCTACTGTAATTCTAAATGACCTGACCCTTTCCATAAGCACTCCTCTTGTGGACTTAAGCTCAAGTCCACCAGCATAGAGAAGGCAGAAGCTTGCAACATTCTGCTTCAATGTCTCTTAATTCCCTTTGGGAATAGCTACCCCTCACAGACCTGAACTTATTGCCTCTTAAACACCCAGGTATCACAGCAACAAGTCAGTAAGGCAGTGACTCACCACTAGACAAAATGTGTACCACTCCGGTACCTGAAGTTTTGGTGATGTGACTCCTGACATTTCATCTTCCTGACAGGATTTATTGTGGTGCCTCATCTCCGATGTCTACCTTCGGCAGGAATCGCATGGGACATCGCCTATGCCCATCACAAACAGCAGCTGTAACATCAAGGGACTTACGGCCATGCCCGCAGCACTCCTGCATCCCTAGTGCCTCTCCAGGAGCCTCCTGTATCTCAAGCACTATTCGACAGTCATCACACACTCCAGGAGCCTCCTGCTTCCTTATCACAAATCGGTAGCAGCTGCAAACACCAGGAGCAGCGATACAAGCCACACCCACCTCCTACAGAAGCTCCACGTTGATTCGGCAGCAACACACTTCTCGCATGTGCTCCTGCTTCATTTGATGCTTACCATCACCAGCATCACAGGACCCCTGCCAAGCTTGTCTCCTATTACTCAAACTACATTATTTTACCTCTTTTTCACCATTATCCTGCACCCCTAGTTGCCTATTACCTTCTGTTGCCTCATCTTGTATGCTCCTATCCAATTAAGCTTTGTTGCTGTTGTTTAACGTGTTTCCATGCACCTATCTCCGTTTCACCACTCCAATCAAACCAATCATAACACCCGCTAAAACATTATCTGTAAATCTAGAATTCTTCCTTAGGTGACCAAGGAGAGGTTTTGGTGGTGGTATGACATTGTCAGGGAGGCCAGGAGCGTCAGCAAGCAACCACCTGATCGTGCATTCTAAGTGCCCAGTGCACCTAGAAACCTCATGTGTACCCATATTTACCTGCTTCCTGGTGAGAATTTGGGCTTTCTCCTCTTTTGAAAGGTAAGAGCCAATGATCTTGAAGCACAGTTGGAAGAAATACAGAGCTCAGAAGCTAAATTCCTATAATGAAGAGGCAACCAGGAGGTGAGGTGGAAGGTAAGATCACCCTTCCTTAAAGACAGCCTAAGGCACACTGAGGCAGGTTGCTGGTGCTCACATCATTAGAAACACTAGTCTCTGTGACCAGATGTATGATAATCTCACCCTGAGAGTATCATATGCTTGTTCCCACAATAAACCTTAGCTGTGCATTGTCTGAAAATATATGGGGACGGAAAAGGTTTTTTGACAACACTATAGGTACTTGTAGGTATGCGCTCATTACCCCACCTCTGTCTCACTCCTAATGCACCGAGTAGTAAACCTGTACTTAAGAGATAAACCCATCTCTCTTTCTCTCTCTTGTGTTGATAATGGAAAAATGAAATCACACAAGAACAATGAACGAATAAGATAGTAATAAAGATCATGGAAAAAGAAAAAAATGATTCTTCTCATATAATGTATGACAAAATCAATGAAGAAAAGAAGAGATTGAATCTCCTAAAGCAGGAGAAAAACAGGAAAATGATATGAAGAATATATCCAAGGTACTCGATGACTAATACAAATCAGCATTCAGCACATAGAATGAAGCTAACACAGAGGAAAGGCAACAAACCAACTTAAAGAAAACTCTGCATGAGGACTGGATGGTATGCCACTTATCTTCATTGACCTATTCAGTGCTATGATTCTCAACTTAGGCAAGAGTAGTAGGATATTACTGTCCTTAATCTATACACTTATCTCCTAAAGTTCTGCATGCATTATAAAATCTACTGGCCAGCCATACATGGCAAAACAAACAAAGGATGGGTAATCGGAACAACTTGGAGGGCTCTTTCATTCTCTAATAAGCAAGGTGTATAGTTCTTCCCCACCCACCACTTGAAGCACTTCATCCTTGCCTGTCCAGTCTAACCATCTTTCAGTGATGGCAGGATCATAATACATATGGAAAAAATATATTGGCTTTGATATTTTCGTGTACCTCTTAATGAATTAGAATTAGAAAATTAGTCTTTCTTATCTTTCTTTCATTCATGTTTGCCTCTAATGTCTCTTCCTTCCGGGAACTCCCATCAAGGGGATGGCCATGGCAGAGAGTGTTCACTTATCCCTGTCCTTTCATGCCTCTCTCACATACACCATTCAACACATTCTTCCCCTATTTTTCTCCCTCTGTACTTTTTTCACTCTATTTCCCCATGTCACAGGTGATCTTACACCAACGCATTCACACCAACCCATCCAATTGTACTATCATACATTCTCCTTGTTCATCCTGTCTTGCATTATTTCTATATACCTCAAATTATTATGTTTTACTCACTCTATCACTCCACAATTCATTCCCTTTGCATTCCCTGCCATAGCAAATACCTCATACAGCACCTCATTACTTTCTTCACTTCATCTATTCATACCCCATGCTCTTCTCATGTTACTCATTTCCACAGCCTGGATTCTTGACCCCTGCAATGCATGAACATACAAACATAGAGGAGGTAGAAAGCAGTCAGTTTTGTCCTAGTAGATTCAACATATAATCCTTCAAGTCCAACAAGCCCAAAAACACTTTTTTTTAACATAAGAGTAAATGATAGTTTACTCTGAATAGCTTATAATCTAAGTCACATGAACCCTCACTTCATGACACTTTAATCTTCATAAGTTCAACTAAAAAAAAATGGTGCTTTTCTATCCACATCCAAACAAAACTATGCTGGACTGCTGAACCTTTTCCAACTGTTTTGTCACCTGTACATGCATTATATACATGGAAGGCACTACAGTGCACTCTTCTCCACTATCAATCTGAAATCTAACTGTTTGCTCCACTTTAAGAACATCTCATCCTCACAATGCAGACTTATAATTTTCAGTCTTCTATAATATATTTCAGTCACTGCATTAACTCCATGTGTCCCAGAATGAGAACATGACTTCTTAAACTTTGGTAATTCATTTTGAAGAGGTTTCCCCTTTTGTGCCTTTTACACACTTTACCCTGAGCTGGACAAAACTCCCTCTGCTTCTCGTGATCCCTTCTACAATATCATCAGACAGAGATCTACCCTAACTGCAGATTTTTGACAACCTTCTCCACTTACTTGACTGTACTTTTTGGCTGCTCTTCTTTATGCACAAACAAATGTACACTGCTGTCCATTATTTCTCCTGCTTCCCTCTGTTGTGTATTTTTGTTAGTTCACTGGCTTGACATTATTGGGTACATTCAAATGAAGTACTTTTTGTGATGCAAAGACTCACATTTCTTGTTGTCACATGCCAAACATAACATAATGTTCTTAAAATCACACTTGCGGGCAAGTCACCAAAATGCAGTAACAACCTGCTAATAAGATTCACAAAGTGTCTGTCCACACATTGAAACTGTACCTCTCAAATGCAGCATTCTGCAGTGGCTGGTAATAATCCTCAAAAGCCTTGAGCACCTCCTTGAATCTCTCTGCACTGCAGTAAGCATGAAAGCCTTGAATACCTTATGTGCCTTGGCCCCTATCACATTCAGTAACACTGATACTTGTATTTCTGCATTCTTGTTATTCAGCTCTGTTCCCATCACTTAACACCTCCACTGGCTCCTCAATTCCTTCCACAACTTGGCTGCATTTCTATTGTGGATCTTGTACAAAACTGGGGACCGTAAATCATGTAGTGCCGACACAGGAAGTTTTCTCAGTCTAGCAATAGGGGATCACTATACGATATCATCATGTGATGATAAGTCAAGTAAAGAGTAGATATAAAATTCAACAACTCTGTATTTCTGTGCTGATAAGGATATTACTATAATCAGAAAGAGAGAGAGAGAGAGAGGGAGCTTGTGCATAAGCCAGTGGGTGAACTGCAACTGACTCTGGGTGGACTGACCAGCTTCCACATAGACAACTTCAATCTCGGAACACTCAAACAACCCACCACAGATCTTTATCTTAACCATTCGTAATAATGTCTGATGGAGATATTCTATACAATGTACAACATGCAGCAATACTAGCTCATTGCTGTTCATAATAATAACATCAGATATAAAGAGTGAAGTAAAGTGCTAAAGTATTGTCAGGTGCTCTGTATATGACACTAGAGTCAGTAAAAGACAGAATCAGAAGACATGAAGATCAAGAAAAATAAATTATCTAGATATAATCTACACATTGGCAGAACAAATCCTAATGAACATTAATGAAGATGAATCTGAACATGCTAAACATGTAACAATTAACAGGATCAAATGGAAATGAGATCAAAAGTAAAGCAAAAATCAAAGATCAAGGAGTCATCACAAACAAGAAATATGTCAAATATCACATATGTCAAATATCACACTCATAAAACACTGTATCCATGGCAGCATACAAAGAGCCAGAAAACATATGTTCTTAATTTAGAATCCTCACTTATGGGATGAAAGATAGGGATTAAATCTTTTAGTAAACCTAATAATAAATGGCAAAGTAATCAAACAAAAGTAAATGATTGTCCTCCACAAAAAATGATGGGGCTATTCACTGGCTGGAGAGAGCAGTGAAACCTTCAAAAAGAAACTTGATGGCTGGTTTAGAAAAGTATTGAATCAACTATGGAATGGCAATTATAGTCAAATGTTGTAATGGGAGACAAGAGCATCATCAATCAAGCCTGTTATGTAATATGCACTACATGCTAGCTCTGCCCCAAGCAAAATCTCATTGTAGGTAGCCTCTCTCTTTTTTCCCTAAAGCTGTATCATACCTGGGTATATATTTCTCAAGAGTTTCCTCAAAGCATATGTATATATGATCTCTTGGCATTTTTCCAGCGAGCAAAGGCAAAACAAGATCTGCCCATAGCAATGAAGAGTCATACTTCAGGTGTCGAGTTTTACAGTAGTGAGTGAATATGGACTCCACATCACAAACGACAGATACTTTGTCTTCCTCTTCATTTCCTAGCTTATCTGAAAAAAAAAAACTAAAATCTTTAGTTGTAACAGTGGAACCTAATTGTAATAACAGAATGATTTCCCTTTTGGCCAAAATTTAACCATACAGTAAATCTCCATACATCTGTGCCCTCACAAATATATTTTACAAAACAAATCAACAATCCTTATAGCATATCTTTGGACAATCAAAAATATATAAAACTACTACTTAAAAGGAATGCAAGAGGAAGACAGCTGGTATCCTAGGAGAGGAAAGCAAGGGAAAATACTGGGGAGAGGACCAAGAAAGATGTGATGGAAAGGTTGAATCATGGAAGGGAGATGTGTTTGGGAAGGGTTGTCTGAAGATTTTTTCTATTACAGACATTCCCCATGTGGAATTCCCATGGGGAATGAAGCATCAAAGACAGTCAGACAGAACATGAACTCCCTCATACTCTAATTCTTCTAAACTCTTTTACTTTAGCTAATCACTGTGTCTGCCATTATTTGGAAATACATCCACAGCCGGGATATAGTACAAGAGAGTTACCAAAATTTTGTTGCAGTATCAAATCATACTACATCATGAAAACCATTCTTATGTAAATAAGGGGTTAGGGACCATGTGCCAAAAACAATACTTGAAATATATTCAAAACTTAAGTGTTAATACTGGAAATAATATACCAAATAATTCTCAAGACATTATCCCAGCAGTCAAAATAATATACGTTAAATACAACAATGATAGACAAGTATCTGCCTATTTGTCAAACCTAGATTTCTTCGGGACTCTTCAACTGGGTAGGAAAAGGAAAAAGTAGAAAAAATCATTTAAAGAATACAATTCATCAAATCATTAACCGAATAAGATGTACATTTTGAACCATGAGATGATCACTTTTCTTCTTGAACTTGAAACATTCTAAACTGTACACTGCTGTAATACCAATATTTCTGTTACAGTATTTCTATGAATGTTGTACTCTTAAGTAAATTTTCAGTGTATGAATTAATCATGAACCTACAAAAGAAAACTGTGTAAATAATATATACAAAATACAATCAAACGCATCATTCACTAAGTGGAAAACAAAAGTCACGAACACAATTGATGCAACTCCAAGTGCTAGGTATGGTTTTTTCTCTATATCTATTTCTGAATATAAAGAAATCCATTACTTCTTCAATTAGGTAAGATGATACTGAGAAAAACTGTGCAAAAAATATATAAAAAACTACATATTACTGTATCATTCACTGAGTAAGATGTATGTCTTGAACCAAAAAACAATCATAACTCTGTCAATTTTAACTGTTCTAAACTGTACACTGTTGTTCCATCTATGTTTTTGTTATGATATTTTTCTTAAAATTAAACTCTATGTAATTTTTATCTAACATATGAATTAATCAAGAATCCACTAAAGAGAAACATTAAAAAAATATAAAAATACACTTTATTGTAGGGGTTTAGACTGAAGGCCAAAAAACATGAAATAATTCTCAAAACATATAAAACAAATGAAATAATATCTAATACAGTACAAACAATACACAAAAAATTGCTTAAACAATGAAATTAACACACAGTACAGTGCCAAATAATACACTAAGCATCACTTAAACAAAAATCTACCATACAGTATGTACAGAAAAAAATGTGACAACTACAATAACTGACCTCTGATGTTGAGCTGATTCATCACCCAACCCACACTCTACTACCGATGTTGCAACCTCGCGGATGCAGAACACAGCAAACAAGGATGAAAAAAAAATATATGCATGCATATTTCTTTCTTTCATACTCAATAGCTTTTCCTACATGAGGTAGCATCCAGAACAGATAATTGCGCTTTTGAGGAGAAAAGATCCTACCCAGGCCCTTTCCTCTGTTCCCTCTTTAGGAAAGTAATACAGGATGGAAGGATTTCCTGCACCCCAACTCCCACCCCTCTTAGACACCTCCTATGACACACAAGAATTATGTGGGCAGTGTTCTTTCTCTCCTATCTCCAGGGCGTGTTGAATTGGTCTGGACATATGGAACGTATGAGTGAGGAAAGGTTGACAAAGAAGAATATGTTTCAGAGGTGGAGGGAACAAGGAGAAATGGGAGACCAAATTAGAGGTGGAAGGATGGAGTGAAAGGGATTTTGAGTGGTTAGGGTCTGAACATGCAGGAGGGTAAATGGCGCGCACGGAATAGAGTGAAATGGAACGATGTGGTATATAATGGTCGACATGCTGTCAATGGACTGAACCTTAGCAAGTGAAGTGTCTGGGGTAACCCAGCTAGAGACTGAGTGTGTGAATGTGGCCGTTTCATCTGTCTCCTAGCGCTACCTCGCCAGCTCAGGGGGTGGCGATGCTAATTCCCGTAGGGTGGGGTGGCATCAAGATTGGATGGGGGCAAGCAAGTGTGAATATATACATGTGTATATGCATGTGTATGTATATGTATGTATATATGTATATACTGGTATGAATATATATGTACTGTGCATATATGTGCATGTATGTATATATTTGTGTATGTGGGGGGATGGGTCTTTCTTCGTCTGTTTCCTGGCGCTACCTCGCTGACGCGGGAAACAGCGATCAAATA
>JAYMFT010031444.1:0-15981 GCA_038088735.1 Panulirus argus
TTAGAAAGTCTTTATTGATTCTTTTTTCCATATAATGACTAACTAGGTACTTCCTGAAGAACATATACCTAAATTAAATTTTGAAATGCATATAAGATCGATTTTTTTTCGGCTTCTGTTATCCTTTTTCAGGAACTTTTGAAATGCTAAAAACGAACTTATTTGGCCTTGTTTCATGAAATCTATGATCACCGAGATCAACAATTTAACAAGTTTCCAGACTTTTTAACAGCTAAGGAAGATTTCATCAGTTCATCTTAGAATGTACTCACGATTGTCTTCTTTGATAATCTGGACCAATCTTTCAGGTTGTTTTTCTCATCATGGCCAATTAAGCAACTCATGCTGTATTTTTCATATACCACTCTAAATATAAAGAGCTTCCCAGATCGTATTTACTTCTTCCTCCGAACTTAATATACTTTTGAGATAATCGTAACCATATTTTAAGTTTAAACTTAGAGTAACTTCAAGAATTTTCAGATCAACGTGACCTTAATTAAGTAGCTTCTCAAAAGATTTTAGTCGTTTTTGGTAGATTGTCATGGCAATATTGTTAGATTTTCTTATTCAATTTCTTTTCTAATCGTTAACACCAGCTTGATAGATAATCTTTTAGTATAGACCATTTTACTTTAGACGATCTAAAATGTTGGAAGAGATGATTTAAAAGCTGTTTCTTTTGAGATAGTTTTGTAGTACGTTTCTGTCAGCTTTCCAAATCCAGTTTTCTTTTTATTACGACCATATGAAGTTTCTTAAATCTTCTTTACCGTCCTTGATAGTTTTGACAAACATTTTAGATGACCTGTCATCACCTTTAAGAAGTGCTCTGTCTTTCATATTTCATCATATAGTCATGGCTATATTTTCAGGTCGTCTTTTTCGACTTATCATATTGTCATTACTAACGGTCTATCATATAAAATTATAACACGTTCAACTTAGCATTTTCTTATGAACAATCTGAAAAATCGCCTTAAAACTTCTGGGATTGACACAAACAACTTTAGAGACTTTCTTTTTCAAAATTTCAGGTCTTCATGAAAAAACGGAAAATTCTTCATAAGAAGCTTCTCACATTATACTGCCAGTACCAATTTCACAATTCTTTGTAAAAAAATATTTCAGCATGTCACTACCTTTTTAGATCACCATTGGAAATATTTCGCATGTTCCTTAGTACTTTTGCACTTTATTAACCAAAATCTGACGATCTTAATATTCAACAATTTATGCGACACTTATGCAACTATCTTTGCCAAATTCTGAGATCATCTCTACCACATTCTAATATGATTTTAACCAAATGACAGTTTTTGTGGTAACTAAATGTTTTTGATATTATTTAAGATAATCATATCGAGATTGGCATATGAGGTCATTGTTCATAATTTTTTAGTTTAACAAAAAAGCTTGTCACTTCTCAATCTAGCAAATTTTAGAAACTTTTATGCCACTTTCATTAATCATCTTGACAAACATTTCGGTTCGTCTTTACCAATTTCACGAAACGCCGAAAAATAATCTGATCATCATGAGTAACACGCAATTTTATCAACACCAGTTCTTAGATAGCTTTTCAGCTCGCATTTTTTAAATTTTAAGTAATAAAATTTCCGACAGTCTTTAGAAATCTTTCAGACAGTCTTGTCAAACTTCTCAGACCCCGTTTATTCCAACATTTTAGATCAACCCCAACAAAGACCAAAGAACTTATTTACCGTTTTAGATCATTTTTTTTTTTTACACTTCTACATTTAATAAATAACTAGGTACTTCATTAAGACCATATAATGAAATCATTTCTACGTACATATAGTAGAATGATTTATCCGTCTTCTCTTATGCTTTTTTATGACCTTCTCCGAAGCTCTAGGCCAACTTTTCAGATCTTGTTTCCCGATATTAAAGATCACCGCGATCAACAACTAGTCTAGTTTCCACACTCTTTAACAGCTACGAAAATGTTCAAAAAATAGAACGTGATCTTCATGGTTTTCTCTGATAGTTTGGAACAGCATTTCAAGTGGTTTTTCTAGTCGTGGCAAATTGAGCAACTCATTCCCAGATTTTGATGTATCAGTTGAAATATAACAAGCTTTTCAGATCGTGTTTACATCCTCCTCCAATCTTAAGAAACTTCTGAGATCATGTTAACCATATTCAAAGTTTTCATTTTAGATTACCTTCAAGTATCTTCAGATTAACATGACATTAATTTAGTAGCATCTCTAAACTATTTCGTCACTTTTGGCAGATCGTCAAGGCAATGTTCATAGATTTTCTTTACCCTTTGCTTTTCTAATCGTAAAGACCAGCTTTATAAATCGTTTTTAGCATGAACAGTTTTAGTGTAGACGATCTGAAAAGTTGGAAAAGATGATTTGAAATTTCTTATTCTGAGATTGTTTTGTAGCACGTTTAGATTATTTTTAACGTGTAACTTTAAGTTAGTTACGACTATATGAAATTTCTTAGAACTTCTTTACCTTCTTTGGTAGTTAATACCAACCTTTCAGATGTCTTTTGTCATCTTTGGTAATTACGTTATCTTTATCATTTCAGCAGACCTTCATATCCAACTTTTAGATCGTCTTTACCAACTTTTCATATCGTCATGTTTAACGTTATTCCATAAAAATAATATAACGCTTTCAACTTAGCACTTTATCATGACAACCATGAAAATTCGTTTTAAAAACTTCTGATATGAAAATAAACAAATTTACTGATTTTCTATAGAAATTTTTCAGTTCGTCATGAAAACGGGGAATTGTTTATAAGATCTTAAACTCTATCAACATTTCAGATCGTTATTATAAACCTGGAAATTTTTAATGAGGACCTTTTCACATTATATCACCATTATTAATTTTACAATTGTAGTAAAAATTTTCAGTAAGTCTGGATCATCTCAGATCACCAATGCAAATATCTCAGATCGTTTTAGCAACTTTGCAATTCGTTCACCAAATTGTTTCGATCTTAATTGGCAACAATGGATACGAAACTTTTGCGACTGTCTTTCCCAACTTCTGAGATTGTCTTTACCACATTCTGATGTCATTCTATCCAATATCATATTATTTTGACATCTAAATGTATTTGAATACAATTTAAGATAATCATTTCGAAATTGGCGTATCACACCATCGTTTACAGTTTTTTCCGTTTCCTACATAACTTGGCACTTCTCAATCTAGCAAACTCTTCGAAAAGATTTTGCCACTTTCAGTTATTCATCTTGAGTAACTTTTCGGGTCGTCTTAACCAACTTCACAGGTCGCAGATAAATTCTGTGATCATGATTAACTATGAATTTCTTCTAGAACAATTCTTTTGAATAATAAATTCTTCAACAATCTTTAGCAAGTTTTCAGAGGGTCGTGACAAACTTGTCAGTTCTCTTTTCTCCCAGCATTTCAGATCGCCACGTCCAACAATATAGAACTTGTTTACCGTTTTATCAATTATAGATATATATATAAGGTCCTTTTATCCGGATTCTGTTATACTTTTTCAGTAATTTTCCAGATGCTCTTGGCCAACATATCAGATCCTGCTTCCCGACATTACGATCACCGCGATCAACAACTTGATTAGTTTCCACACTCTTTAACAGCTTAGAAGATGTTCATCGAACATTCTTAGAACGTGTTCACCAATGTATTCTCAATAGTATGGACCAATTTTTCAGGTGGATTTTCTCATCATGGCCAACTGAGCAACTCATTCCCAGTTTTTAAGCTACCACTCCAAATATAACCAGCTTTTCAGATCGTGTTTACTTCTTTCTCCAATCTTAACAAACTTTTCAGGTTATCTTAACCATATTCTAAGGTTTGATTTAGATTCCCTTCAAGAGTTTTCACATCAACATGACCTTAATTTAGTAACTTCTCAAAATGTATTCGTTTCTTTTATTAGATTGGCTGGCAAAGTAGTTAAATTTTTTTACCATCTAGTTTTCTAATCGTAAACACTAGATTTTCAAATAGTTTTTAGCAAGCACCGTTTAAGTGTAGACTTTTTGAAAATTTGGAAATGATGATTTGAAAAGTTTTTCTTTTGAGATTATTTTGTAACAAGTTTCTATCAGCTTTCGACATGCAATTTTCAGTTAGTCATGATCATATCAAGATTCTTGAAGCTTTTTTTTTACTTCTTTGATAGTTCTTACCAACGTTTTCGATGGCTTTTATGATATCTGAAGATTGCTTTTTCTTTAACAATGCAAAACAGATCATCATATCCAAATTTTCAGATCGTCTTTACCAACTTTTCATATCGTCATGTATAACGGTATTTCATAAAGAAAATATAACGTGTTCAACTTGGCACTTTGTCATAACTACCATCAAAAATTGTTTTGAAAGCTTCCGATATCAAAATAAGCAGCTTTGTAAATTTTCTATATCAACTTTTCAGATAATGAAAAATGGGAATTCTTTATAACAAAGATCTTAAACTCTCCTTAACAACATTTCGGACCGTCATTAAAAACTTGGAAATTCTTCATAAGAAGCTTCTCACATTATATCGCCATTACCAATTTTACAGTTCGTAAAAAAGCTTTTCAGTACATCTCGACCAACTTAGGTTATCATTGCAAATAGCTTCTCAAAACGATCTCGTTACATTTAGTAGATCGTCATGGCAATGTCATTAGATTTTCATTACCATTTCCTTTTCTTATCGTCAGGTGCAGGTTTTCAAATTTTATTTTTAGTTAGTATGATTATAGTGTAGACGATTTGAAAAGTTGGAAAAGATGATTTGAAATGTTTTTCTTCTTATTTCTTTTTTGTAGCACGTTTGTATCAGTTTTCGACGTCCAATTTTCAATTAATCATGAACATATCAAGTTTCTTACTACTTCTTTACCGTCTTTGATGATTTTGACCAACTTTTCGTATGGCCTTTATCAGCTTTAAATATTATTTTGTCTTTAACAATTTAGGAGAACGTCATTGCCAACTTTTCATATCGTCTTTTAAAATTCATTATATCGTCATGACTAACGGTATTTCATATAAATGATATAACACGTTGAACTTGGCATTTTGTCATAAACGACACGAAAAATCGTCTTAAGAACTTCTGAGGTCAAAATATACAACTTTATACATTTTCTTTATCAGCTTTTCAGATTGTCAGAAAAACTTTAAAATTCATTATAAGAATGATCTTAAACTTTCTTTATAAATATTTCTTATTGTCATAAGAAAATTGGATATTCTTCATATGGAGCATATCACATTATATCGCTAATACCAATTTTACATTTCCTCGTAAAAATATTTCTGTACGACTCTATCATCTTAGAAATTCAATTCAAATATCTCAGATCGTCTTCAGTAACTTTGCACTTTCCGCAGGAAATTCTTGCGATCTTAATTGGCTACAATGGATACGAAACATTTGCGACTGTCTCCCAATTTCTGAGATGGTCTGTCCCACAATCTAATGTCATTTCGACCAATATCCAGATTTTGTGACAACTAACTGTCTTTAATATAACTTCAGATTATGATATCGAAAATGGTATATGAACATCAGTGTTCCCAATTTTTCAATCTACCACAAAACATTGTCACTTTTGATTCTAGCAAATGTTAGAAAAGTTTATGACACTTTTAAGTAATCACCTTTACACGCTTTTCGGGTCGTGTTTACCAACTCCACGAATCGCCGACAAGTTTCCTGATCATCATAATAAACACGAAATTTCTTGAAGATCATATTCTTAGATTGCCTTCGAGCTCGTTTTCATCAAATTTTTAAGAATAAATTCTTCGACAATCTTTAGCATGATTTCAAATAGTCTTGACAAACTTGTCAGCTCGCCTTTATTAAAGCATTTCATATCGTCATGACCAACACCATATAACCAATAACCATTTAAGAAAGCCTTTATTGATTCTTTTTTCCATATAATGACTGACTATGTAATTCCTAAAGAAAATACACCTAAATCAGTTTTTGAAATACATGTAGGATCGATTTTTTTCGGCTTCTGCTATCCTTTCTCAGGAACTTTTGAAATGCTAAAAACGAACTTATTAGTTCTTGTTTCATGAAATGTATGATCACTGCGATCAACAACTTAAAAAGTTTCCCGAATTTTTAAGAGTTAAGCAAGATTTCATCTTATTAGAATGTGCTCAAAATTATCTTCTTTGATACTCTGGACCAATCTTTCAGGTTTTCTTTCTCATCATTACCAATTAAGCAACTCTTGTCCTATTTTTCATATACCACTCTAAATATAAATATGTTCCCAGATCGTATTTACTTCCTTCTCCGAACTTAATATACTTTTGAGATCATCTTAACCTTAGTCTAAGTTGAAACTTAGATTAACTTCAAGATTTTTCAAATCAACGTGATCTTAATTATCTACCTTTTCAAAAAATTTTCGTCGCTTTTGGTAGATTGTCATGGCAATGTTGTTAGATTTTTTTGTCAATTGCTTTTCTAATCGTTAAGACCAGCTTGATAGATAATCTTTTAGCATATACCATTTTACTCTACACGATCTAAAAAGTTGGAAGAGATGATTCAAAATGTGGTTCTATTGTGATTGTTTTGCAGTACGTTTTCATCAGCTTTCAAAGTCCAATTTTCTGTTTGTCACAACCATATCAAGTTTCTTAAATCTTCTTTACCGTCTTTGATAGTTTTGACCAACATTTCAGACGACCTGTCATCACCTATAAGAATTGCTCTGTCTTTAATATTACATCATATAGTCATGGCTATGTTTTCAGACCGTCCTTATCGACTTATCATATTGTCAAGAATAACGGTATTTCATATAAAATTATAACACGTTTAACTTAGCACTTTCTCATGAACAACCTGAAAAATCCTCTTAAAACTTGTGGGATTAAAACTACTTTAGAGATTTTCTTTTTCAGTTTTGCAGATCGTCATGAAGAAATTGGAATTGCCTCATAAGAAGCTTCTCTCATTATACCGCCATTACCAATTTCACAATTCATTACAAAAATATTTCAGTACATCTCTACCTTTTGTAGATCATCTTTGGAAATATTTCGCATGTTCCTTAGTACCTTTTGCACTTTATTCACCAAATTCTGGCGATCTTAATTTGCAGCAATTTATGCGACACTACTGCAACTATCTTTGTCAACTTCTGAGATCGTCTTCACCACATTCTAATATGATTTTAACCAAAATCCAGATTTGATATAATTTCAGATAATCATATCGAGATTGGCATATCAGGCGATTGTTCACAATTTTTTAGTTTAACATAAAAACTTGTCACCTCTCAATCTAGCAGATTTTAGAAACCTTTAAGTCAGTTTTCATTAATCATCTTGACAAACATTTCGGGTCGTCTTTATCAATTTCACGGAACACCGAAAAATTTTCTGACCATAAGTAACATGCAATAGCATCAACACCAATTCATAGATAGCTTTTCAGCTCGCTTTTTTAAAATTTTGAATAACAAAATCTTCGACAATCTTAGAAATCTTTCAGACAGTCGCGAAAAGCTACTCAGATCCCCTTTGTTCAAACATTTCAGATCATCCCAACAAACACCAAAGAACTTGCTTACCGTTTTAGATCGTCTTTTTTTTTTGATATTTCAACATTTCATAAATAAGTAGGTACTTCATTAAGACCATATGATAAAATCATTTTTACATATATATATTAGAATGTTTTATCCATCTTCTGTTATCCTTTTTCAGGAACTTTTCCGAAGCTATAGGCCAACTTTTCAGATCTTGTTTCCCGACATTAAAGATCACCGCGATCAACAACTAATCTAGTTTCCACACTCTTTAATAGCTACGAAAATGCTCACAAAACAAAGCATGATCTCCATTGTTTTCTCTGATAGTTTGGAACAGCATTTCAGGTGGTTTTTCTAATCGTGGCAAATTGAGCAACTCATTCAAAGATTTTAATGTATCACTCCAAATATAACCAGCTTTTCAGATAGTGTTTACATCTTCAGTCAATCTTAACAAACTTTTGAGAACATGTTTTCATTTTAGATTACCTTCAAGTATCTTCAGATTAACATGACATTAATTTAGTAGCATCTCAAAACATTTTCGTTACGTTTGGCAGATCGTCAAGGCAATGTTCTTAGATTTTCTTTACCATTTGCTTTTCTATTTGTAAAGAATATCTTTTTAAATCGTTTTTCAGCAAAAACAATTTTAGTGTAGACGATCTGAAAAGTTGGAAGAGATGATTTGAGAAATTTTTATTTTTAGATTGTTTTGTAACACGTTTTTATCATTTTTCAATGTGTAACTTTAAGTTAGTTACGACTATATCAAGTTTTTAGAACTTCTTTACTTTCTTTGGTAGTTCTTACCAACCTTTGAGATGTGTTTTATCATATTTGGTATTTGCTGTATCTTTATCATTTCAGCGGATCTTCATATCCAACTTTTCAGATCGTCTTTACCAACTTTTCATATCGTCATGTATAATGTTATTTTACAAAAAATAATATAACGCGTTCAACTTAACACTTTATCATGACAACCATCAAAATTCGTTTTAAGAACTTCTGATATGAAAATAAACAGATTTACTGATTTTCCTTAAAAATTGTTCACATCGTCATGGAAACGGGGAACTGTTTATAAGAAAGATCTTAAATTGTATTTATCAACATTTCAGATCACCATTAGGAACTTGGAAATTTTAAATGAGGACCTTTTCACATTATATCACCATTAATAATCTTGCAATTTTAGTAAAATTTTTCAGTAAGTCTGGATCATCTCAGATCATCAATGCAAATATCTCGGATCGTTTTAGCAACTTTGCACCTCGCTCACCAAATTGTTTCGATCTTAATTGGCAACAACGCATACGAAACTTTTGCGACTCTCTTTCCTAACTTCTGAGATCGTCTCTACCACATTCTAATGTTGTACTAACCAATATCATGTTATTTGGACATCTAAATGTTTTTGAATATAATTTAAGAAAATCACGTCGAAATTGGCGTATCGACCATCGTTCACAGTTTTTTTCCGTGTACCACAAAAAATTGGCATTTCTCAATCTAGCAACTTTTTGAAACGTTTATGCCACTTTCATTTATTCATCTTGACAAACTTTTCGGGTCGTCTTAACCAACTTCACGGGTCGCCGATAAATTTTCTGATCATCATAATTAACATTGAATTTCTTCTAGACCAATTTTTTTGAATGATAAATTCTTCAACAACCCTTAGCAAGTTTTCAGAGGGTCGTGACAGACTTGTCAGATCTCTTTTCTCCCAGCATTTCTGATCGCCACATCCAACAATATAGAACTTGTTTACCGTTTTAGATTGTGTCTAGGTACTTCCTGAAGACCATATTCTCAAATCAGTTATAAACATATATAAGTTCCTTTTATTCGGATTGTTATACTTTTTCAGTAACACTCGAGATGCTCTTGGCCAACATATGAGATCCTGCATCACGACATTATGATCACCGCGATCAAGAACTTAACTAGTTTCCACACTCTTTAACAGTTTAGATGTTCATCGAACCGTCTATGATCGTGTTCACCATTGTGTTCTCTGATAGTATGGACCAATTTTTCAGGTGGATTTTCTCATCATGGCCAATTGAGCAATTCATTCCTAGTTTTTGAGCTACCACTCCAAATATAACCAGCTGTTCAGATCTTGTATACTTCTTGCTCCAATCTTAACAAACTTTTGAGGTCATCTTAACCATATTCTAAGTTTTAATTTACATTACCTTCAGGAATTTTCACATCAATATGACCTTAATTTAGTAACTTCTCAAGATGTATTCGTTAATTTTGTTACATCGTCTGGCAAAGTAGTTAGATTCTTTATACCATCTAGTTTTCTAATCGTAAAGATCAGATTTTCAAATAGTTTTTAGCAAGCACCGTTTTAGCTCAGACTATCTGAAAAGTTGGAAATGATGATTTGAAAAGTTTTTCTTTTGAGATTTTTTTTTTTTTGTAGCAAGTTTTTATCAGCTTTCGACGTGCAATTGTCAGTTAGTTACAACCATATCAAGATTCTTGAAACATTTTTAACTTCTTTGATAGTTCTTACCAACCTTTCAGACGGCTGTTATGATATCTAGAAATTGCTTTTTCTTTAAAAATGCAACAAATTGTCACATCCAACTTTTCAGATCGTCTTTACCAACTTTTCATATCGTCATATATAAGGGTATTTCATATAAATAATATAACGTGTTCAGCTTGGCACTTTGTCGTAACTGCCATCAAAAATCTTCTTGAAAACTTCTGATATCAAAATGGACAGCTTTGCAAATTTTCTATATCAAATTTTCAGATCATGAAGAACGACAATTCTTTATAACAAAGATCTTAAACTGTCTTTATGAACATTTCGGATCGTCATTAAAAACCTGGAAATTCTTCATAAGGACCTCTCATATCTTATCGCCATTACCAATTTTACAATTCATAGAAAAATTTTCAGTGCGTCTCGACCAACTCAGATCATCATTGCAAATAGCTTCGCAAAACGATCTCGTTATATTTGGTAGATCGTCATGGCAACTATTAGATTTACATTACCATTTCCTTTTCTTGTCGTCGAGTACAGCTTCTTTTCTTTTTTAGCAAGTATGATTTTAGTATAGACGATCTGAAAAGTTGGAAAAGATGATTTGAAGTGTTTTTCTTTTTGAGTTTTTTTTTTTATAGCACGTTTGTATCAGTTTTCGACGTCCAATTTACAGTCAATCATGATCATTTCAAGTTTCTTAGTACTTGTTTACCGTCTCTGATAATTTTGA
The DNA here is from genome assembly GCA_038088735.1 of Panulirus argus. Lineage (NCBI taxonomy): Eukaryota > Metazoa > Arthropoda > Malacostraca > Decapoda > Palinuridae > Panulirus > Panulirus argus. Next base: position 10,807 of record JAYMFT010031444.1, read on the forward strand.
ACAACCTGTCGTATGGCCTTTATCAGCTTTAAAAATCATTTTGTCTTTAACAATTCAGGAGATCGTCATGGCCAACTTTATATATCGTCTTTTTCAACTCATCATATCGTCATGACTAACGGTATTTCATATAAATGAAATAACACGTTCAACTTGGCATTTTGTCATAAACGCCATCTAAAATCTGAGGTCAAAAGTACAACTTTACATATTTTTTTTATAAACTTTTCTGACTGTCAGAAAAACTTTAGAATTCCTTATAACAATGATCTTAAAATTTCTTTATCAATATTTCTTATTGTCATTAGAAAATTGGATATTCTTTATATGGAGCATCTCACATTATATGGCCAATACCAATTTTACAATTCCTCGTATAAATTCTTCGACAATCTTTAACGTGATTTCAAATAGTCTTGACAAACTTGTCAGCTCGCTAAGACCAACACCACAGAAATTTTAACCATTTTAGGAAGCCTTTATTGATTCTTTTTTCCATATAATGACTAACTAGGTACTTCCTGAAGAACATATACTGAAATCAATTTTTGAAATATTTATAAGATCGATTTTTTTCGGCTTCTGTTATCCTTTTTCAGGAACTTCTCAAATGCTAAAAACGAGCTTATTAGGTCTTGTTTCACGAAATTTATGATCACCGCAATCAACAACTTAACAAGTTTCCAGACTTTTTAACAGCTAAGCAAGATTTCATCAAGCCTTCTAAGAATATGCTCACAATTGTCTTCTTTGATAATCTGGACCAATCTTTCAGGTTGTCTTTCTCATCATGGCCACTTAAGCAACTCCTGCCCTATTTTTCATATATCACTCAAAAAAATATAAACAGCTTCCCATATCGTATTTACTCCTTCCTCCGAACTTAATAATCTGTTGAGATCGTCTTAACCATATTCTAAGTTTAAACTTAGATTAACTTCAAGAATTTTCAAATCAACATGACCTTAATTAAGTAGCTTCTCAAAAAATTTTCGTCGCTTATGGTAAATTGTCATGGTAATGTTGTTAGATTTTCTTTGTCAACTGCTTTTCTAATCGTTAAGACCAGCATAATACATAATCTTTTAGCATATACCATTTTACTCTAGAAAATCTACAAAGTTGGAAGAGATGATTTAAAATGTGTTTGTTTTTGAGATTGTTTTGTAGTACGTTTTTATCCGCTTTCAAAGTTTAATTTTCTGTTTGTCACTACCATATCAAGTTTCTTAAATCTTCTTTATCGTCTTTTATAGTTTTGACCAACATTTCAGATACCCCATCATCACCTTTAAATATTGCCCTGTCTTTAATATTTCAGCATATAGTCATGGCTATCTTTTCAGATCGTCTTTATCGACTTATCATATTTTCATGAGTAACGGTATTTTATATAAAATTATAACACGTTCAGCTTAGCACTTTCTCATGAACAACCTGAAAAATCATCTTAAAACTTCTGGGATTAAAACTGACAACTTTAGAAAATTTCTTTTTCAACTTTTCAGATCATGAAAAAATTGAAAATCCTTCATAAGAAGCTTCTTACATTATACCACCATTACCAGTTTCACAATTCATTGTAAAAAATATTTCAGTACGTCTCTACCTTTTTAGATCATCACTGGAAATACTTCGCATCTTCCTTAGTATCTTTACACTTTATTCACCAAATTCTTACGATCTTAATTTGCAACAACTTATGCGACACTTCTGCAACTATCTTTGCCAACTTTTGAGATCGTCTCTACCAAATTCTAATATCATTTCAACCAAAATCCATATTTTTTGGCAACTAAATGTTTTTGATATAATTTCAGATAATCATATCGAGATTGGCATATCAAGTCATTGTTCAGAATTTTTAGTTCATCATAAAAACTTGTCACTTCTTAATCTAGTAAATTTTAAACCGTTTTTGCCACTTTTCATTAATCATCTTGACAAATATTTCGGGTCGTCTTTACCAATTTCACGGAACACCGAAAATTTTTCTGATCATCATGAGTAACACGCAATTTCATCAACACCAATTCTTAGATAGGTTTTTCAGTTCGCTTTTTAAAATTTTGAATAACAAAATCTTCGACAATCTTTAGAAATCATTGAGATAGTAATGACAAGATTCTCAGATCCCCTTTATTTCTAACATTTCAGATCACCCCAAAAAACAGCAAAGAACTTGTTTGCAGTTTTAGATCGTCTTCCTTTTTTTATATTTCTACATTTCATGAAGAAATAGGTACTTCATTAAGAATATATATAATGAAATCATTTATACGCACATATGTTTGAATGTTTTATCCGTCTTCTGTTATTCTTATATGAACTTCCCTGAAGCTCCAGGCCAACTCATCAGATCTTGTTTCCTGACATTAAAGATCACGGCGATCAACAACTATTCTAGTTTCCACACTCTTTAACAGCTACGAAAATGTTCACAAAATAGAAGGTGATCGCCATTGTTTTCTCTAATAGGTTAGAACAGCACTTTAGGTGGGTTTTCTAATCGTGGCAAATTGAGCTACTCATTTCCAGAGATTGATATATCACTCCAAATATAACAAGCTTTTCAGAACGTGTTTAAATCCTCCTGCAATCTTTACAAAGTTTTGAGATAATGTTAACTATATTGAAAGTTTTCATTTTAGATTACCTTGAAGTGTCTTTAGATTATCCTGACGATAATTTAGTAGCATCTCAAAACATTTTCGTCACTTTTGGCAGATCGAATAGGCAATGTTCTTAGATTTCCCTTACCATTTGGTTTTCTAATCGTAAAGACCAGGTTTTTAGATCGTTTTTTTAACAAGAACAATTTTAGTGTAGACGATCTGAAAAGTTGAAAAAGATGATTTGAAAAGTTTTTATTTTGAGATTGTTTTATAGCACGTTTTTATTATTTTTCAACGTGCAACTTTAAGTTAGTTACGACTCTATGAAGTATCGTAGAACTTCATTACCTTCTTTAGTAGTTCTTACCAACCTTTCAGATGTCTTTTATCATCTTTGGTAATTGTTTTATCTTTATCATTTCACTAGATTTTCATATCCAACTTTTCAGATCGTCTTTACCGATTTTTCATATCGTCATGTATAACGATATGTAATAAAAGATAATATAACGCGTTCAACTTAGCAATTTGTCATGACTGCAATCAAAAATCGTTTTAAGAACCTCTGATATAAAAATAAACAACTGTACTCATTTTTTACAAAAATTTCCGAGGTCGTTATGAAAACGGGAAATTGTTTATAAGAAAGATTTTAAACTGTCTTTATCAACATTTCAGATCTTCATTAGAAACTTGGAATTTTTAATGAGGACCTTTTCACATTATATCACCATTACTAATTTTACAATTGTAGTAAAATTTTTCAGTAAGTCTGGACCATCTCAGATCATCAATGCAAATATATCGGTTCGTTTTAGCAACTCTGCACTTCGTTCAACAAATTGTCTCGATCTTAATTGGCAACAATTGATACGAAACTTTAACGACTGTCTTTCCCAACCTTTGAGATCGTCTCTACCACATTCTAATGTTATTCTAACCAATATCATAGTATTTTGAAATCAAAATGTTTTTGAATACAATTTAAGGTAATCATGTCGAAATTGGCGTATCAGACCATCGTTCAGAATATTTTAACTTTACCAAAAAACTTGGCACTTCCCCATCTAGCAACTTTTTAAACGTTTATGCCTCTTTCAATTATTCATCTTGATAAATTTTTGGGGTCGTCTTAACCAACTTCACGGGTCTCCGATAAGTTTTCTGATCATCATGATTAACATAGAATTTCTTCTGGAACATTTTTTTTGAATGATGAATTCTTCAACAATCTTTAGCAAGTTTTCAGAGGGCCGTGAGAAACTTGTCAGATCCCTTTTCTCCCAGCACTTCAGATCGCCACGTCCAACAATATAGAACTTTTTTACTGTTTTAAATTGAGTCTAGGTACTTCCTGAAGACCATATTCTCAAACCAATTACACACATATAAAAGGTCCTTTTATCCTGATTTTGTTAAACTTTTTCAGTAACTTTCCAGATGCTCTAGGCCAACATTATGATCACCGCGATCAACAACTTAACTAGTTTCCACACTCTTTGACAACGTAGAAGATGTTCATCGAATCTTCTTAGAACGTGTTCACCACTGACTTCTCTGATAGTATTGACCAATCTTTCAGGTGGATTTTCTCATCATGGCCAATTGAGCAACTCATTTCCAGTTTTTTAGTTACCATTCCAAATATTACCAGCTTTTCATATCGTGTTTACTTCTTCCTCCAATCTTAACGAACTTTTGAGGTCATCTTAACCATATTCTAAGTTTTAATTTAGGTTACCTTTAAGAATTTACACATCAGCATGACCTTAATTTAGTAATTTCTCAAAATGTATTCGTTTCACTTGTTAGATAGTCTGGCAAACTAGTTAGATTTTTTTTTAATATCTAGTTTTCTAATCGTAAAGACAAGATTTTCATATAGTTTTTAGCAAGCACCGTTTTAGTGTAGACTATCTGAAAAGTTGGAAGTGATAATTTGAAAAGTCTTTCTTTTGAGATTGTTTTGTAGCAAGTTTTTATCAGGTTTCGACGTGTAATTTTCAGTTAGTCACGACCATATCAAGATTCTTGAAACTTTTTTAAAGTTCTCTAACAGTTTTTACCAACCTTTCAGACGACTTTTATGATATATAAAAATTGCTTTTTCTTTAACAATGCAACAGATCGTCATATCCAACTTTTCAGATCTTTACCAACTTTTCATATCGTCATGTATAACGGTATTTCATAAATATAATATAACGTGTTCAACTTGGCGCTTTGTCATATCTACCATCAAAAATCGTCTTGAAAACTCTGATATCAAAATAAACAACTTTGCAATTTTCTATATCAACTTTTCAGATCAAGAAGAACAGGAATTCTTTAAAACAAAGATCTTAAACTGTCTTTATCAACATTTCAGATCGTCATTAGAAACTTGGAAATTCTTCATAAGGAGCTTCTCACATTATATCGCCATTACCAGTTTTACAATTCGTAGAAAAATTTTCAGTACGTCTCGATCAACATATCTCATCATTGGAAATAGCTTCTGAAAATGATCTCGTTACATTTGGTAGAATGTCATGGCAATGTTATTTGATTTTCATTAGAT